>PHNY01106805.1:0-11394 GCA_003724115.2 Anethum foeniculum | reverse complement strand
AATAAAATATCAAAAGGGGGAATACCATACAAAACAAACTATGTTCTTTTTTATGTTTATCTATAAAAGGATATCGTAAAAATATAATAATTTGAAAAGGTTACAAAATTTAAAGTAAAAAACCTTTACCAAACATATGTGTACCTATTTACGATCTTATAATAAAAATAAGGGATCTATATAGTCAATTTGTAATTTCTACAAAATTGCGAACATATATAAAACAATACTTTATAAATCTATATTTGTAGAAAATGACCTATACTTATAAAGGTGCAAGGTCGTAGAACATGCATCGAAACATGACGGGGTGGGAATATCAGAGAAATAAAAAAAATGTCGAAACGATGCATAGAGGACCTATCACATATTACACTACAATAAAATATTATTTTCCTAACTTCACTTTAGTTGGCTGGTCGTCTTTATTCCACATTCCCAGATTTTAATTACTGTAATAAACTAGCACGTCTTGATGTGAAATATTTAACTATAATTATTATAAAAAACAATTCTCAACTTTAATTATTTTGGTTAATTCTCATTACATACTTGATCTAGAGTCAGTTATATTAAGAAATGCAATTATAGTAATCTTTTCTTTCAAACTATAATCACTACGAAAGATACAGTACATACGTAAAGATTTTATAAATTTATCCACGTTCACCAACTATAAACATTTATAACAAAATTTCACATGTATAATAATTCTTAAAAAATAGTTACAATATAACATGCCCGTGTCTCGCACGGGCTTAGGAGCTAGTTAAATAAGATAGTACAACATCTTTTTGACTATAATTGATATAAAATAATAAAGGTTAATTACTTAAATTTAAATACTATATAATGTGTTTTACAATTAAATAGCTTGAATAATAAAAAAAACCTCTAAAATTAACCGATCCATAATATCCTTAAATCTACCCGGACAAAAGACTGCATTCAAATCACAAAATCAATCAAGCATTCCAAAATTATAAATAAATTAAATAATAACACATATGGTTAAAAGAGAACCAATAATTAAGCCAAGACGTAATTCTAGGTGATATGTTTGGAACTGTGTCCGACGTAATCCTGAAAAAGAAGGGTGAGTTCCTTTATATAGGTGTTGGGAGACTTGGTGGACAAGTCTCTATGATTGATTGGGTTTTCAGTTACCAAAAATATAGAATTATATGACTTGGCGTCTACTAATCTAAGAGATATAATCTAATTCTAACTTATTTTATCCGCCTTATTTTATCCGCTATAATTTTATAAAAGGTATGGATTTGCTTCCTTGTAGAATTTTATGACCTGGCGTTTACTAATCTAAGAGATTCTGACTTATCTTATCCGCTATAATTTTATAATAGATAGGGATTTGTTTCCTTGTAGAATTATATGACTTTGTGTCTACTAAGAGATAAAATCTGATTCTGACCTATCTTATCAGCTATAATTTAAGTAATTGTAGTTTTTAATATTTTTTAATTTAAAAAGTTGAGAAAATTCGAAAATAGACAGAGATGATCTGAGAGACGCCACACAAAAGCTTCCGTCTTCTCTTTTATATAAGTATATATATATATATATATTAATGATTTTTACATACTAGAATTTTTTATTTTTTTTTGAAACAAATGTACTTACTTATATTAAATCGAATCAATCATAGTACATCAGAAATAATATCCGGAGCAACATTAAACCACTCCTGGAAGTATGACATAGAATGAGTAACTCTTACTAACGTATGGGCTACAACATTCGCAAACCTATGAACATACTTTACTAGCACATTATCAAAGTGCTTAAAAAGATCAACACAATCTGACACAATTGTGTAAAGAGATCGGCTGTTAAATCCTTCTTTGTTTGAGAGGCAACCAAACGATTTGAATTTGAAGATGATTTGAATGTATGTACTTGTTTTTATCCGACTGTTCTGAACAATCGACCATAAATGCGATACCATAATAACTTTCATCCATGAATCAAACCCATGCAAATCATGCCGATCTATAACCTTAGTAAAGAAGAACACCAAAACACACCAAAACAAAACCAAAACTCTCACTTGAAGAGATTAACAAAACTCTCACAAGGAGAGACTAACAAAACCCCAATAAATTGGGAACTTATTAAAAAAAGAAGACAAGATCTTGAACAAGAAAACTAAAAAATAAAAGAATTGAGGCTTATCACCAGTAAAAAATTGATGAAAATCTCCTCAAAAATCTTTACCGGAAGTTTTATGAAAGAGAGATTTGTTAGAGAGAGACAGAGAGAGAAACGAGCGCCGAGTTTACATGCTAGAATTTACTGAATAAGAGGAAGCGACAGTTACAACACCTGCGAAGTATTTGTAATTTTCATGAGACGATATTTATAAAAAAAAATTGAATGAAAGTATAATAAAATGAAATATGGACTTTACTTCTCTATATACAATCGATAAAAACAAATAAAATCGCTTATGTAGTTGATTTCAAAAAAAAAATCGCTTATGTAGCAAAAATGGTCAACCCAAGAATAAAATAAAATTTTATCATGTCTGCGCACAAGAATAAAACACATGAATAACAGGCTTCCAAGGCTGTCATTTCTCCTATAATCATACAATATTTTTGTTGCTGGAATAAAAATTGCAATTTATTGCACAAAAAGCTGAAACCCCATTTGAAATCAAGAAAGAAAAGGCATGGATCAAAGCAGGAGAGCAGTGGAATCATACTGGAGATCAAGAATGATTGATGGGGTCACTTCTGATGAAGATAAAGTGGCTCCTGTTTATAAATTAGATGAAATTTGTGAGCTTCTTAGATCTTCTCATGTTAGTATTGTTAAAGAACTTTCTCAATTTCTGTTCAACAGACTTGATCATAAAAGCCCAATTGTCAAACAAAAGGTATGATTTTTATACTTGTGTATGTATGTATTAATGACATGTCTTGAATTATTTACCAAGATTCAGTTGTTTTCTTAATGGGTTTTGTTTTTTGAATCTTAATGAGCTTTAATTGTTTGGTTTTAGTTGTGGGCTGTGATTAAGCTTAGTCGTGCAATTTGTTTTTATCTTTTATTGAATTTGTTGGAATTTGATGAAAATGAATGTATAAGCTTAAAGGAATAAACTTTCAACAAGATAGTCCTTTTGGGTCATCTGGTTGAGTAGTGTGGTGTCGTTTTCGGGTTTTAGTAGCATTCTAGTGGGGATTTTAGGCTGGTCTTAAACATTGACACCCCTAATTGAGCTGATTGGTGATTAGTTGGGTTCTTTCCAGGTTGGATTATATTGTAGTTATATTTGTGGATAACTTTTTGGATTCAGTTTAGTTTTTAGTGCATTCAAACGTATTGTCTTGTTATCCATACTGCTCAGTTTTGTTTTTTCAAGGTAGTTATTGGTTGGTTTTGGGGTTTTAAAGTACTAAAAGTTTAACACTTAGTTGTGTATGTGGTAAATAAACTGTTATAAACTCTGAACTCAAAGTAACTCAAGGACAATAAGGTAAATGATGTTTTTTTTAAAATATATTTCTGTAGGCTTTGAAACTGATCAAGTATTCCGTGGGAAAGTCTGGGGTGGAGTTTAGGAGGGAACTGCAAAGAAACTCAGTGGCCATACGCCAGTTGATACACTATAAAGGCCATCCAGATCCTCTTAAGGGGGATGCATTAAATAAGTCTGTTCGTGTCACAGCCCAGGAAGCTTTATCGGCTCTGTTCTCAACCGATGACAACAAACCAGCACCAAGTGATGATCTTACACAGCGAATACAAGGGTTTGGTAGTACCAACTATGAAATGTCTTCGGATGATAAGAAGTCCTTTTTAAGTGATGTGGTTGGTTTTGGAAGTGCAACCATAAAACAAGGCTTGAATAGCTTATCGCAAGCTCAAGCAGAGAAAAGAAATGAAACAGGTAGCTACCGTTGTCCAAATCTGCGTAGGTCATTGACTACAGACATTGATTACTCAGATCGTTATGAGGGTGTTGAACATCAGACTGAGGCTCAGCCTGCTTCCCGGATCTCCAACAACGTGTCTGGTGGAGCATGGACCCAAGATCTGAAGACAACTGCATATACATCCAATGGTAGCTCCAGCTCAAGTTATTCTGATAACAAGACTCGTGAGGATAGGTTATTGGATACCATTGTAACCACTGGAGGTGTGCGTTTACAGCCCACAAGAGATGCCCTTCATCTTTTTCTTGTAGAGGCCTCAAAACTGGATGTATTGGCTCTATGTTATGCTCTCGAATTAAAGCTCCAGTCGCATTCATGGCAGGCATGCAATCCCATTATATGCTAGAAAATGGTTTACAAATTACAGGCAATATGACTTAAATAAACACATCACGACAAAGATTTATTTAGTACTTGAATATTTATAATTTGTTTGGATATTTTGCATTATAAAATCTGATGGTTTGTATTAGCTAGTCCGTCATAATGAACTCTTTTTACTTGCTCTTTGATTGAAATCATGATTTTCTTACAGGTTCGTGTGAGAGCTGTATGTGTGCTTGATGCTATATTAAGGAAAAAAGATGATGAACATTTTTCTGTTGTTGCATTATATTTTAGCGACAATAAGGAGGTGGTGGTGAAATGCTGTGAATCACCCCAGGCTTCTTTGAGAGAAAAAGCAAACAGGGTAAGTTTGGGCTTTACTTTCTCGCTCTATCCCTATTAGCTGTACCTCTTTTTAATTTAAGTTACACTTTTAGTGAAAAATGCTGGTGAATTGAGATAAAGTATTAAGCAATATTTATTCTAATCGGTAAACATAATGATGCTTTGAGCTAATCTATGTAATTGAAAAAAAACTATTTAGCACAAATAAATTCAAGTTAGTCTGTAACCTGAGGATGTTAAATTATCAGTCTGTAACCAGAAGATGTTAAATGGTTACCAGATACATGTTACCAATTTAAATGAGTTTGCTGATATTCTTATGCAAAGCATAAAAATAACCTTTAGCTATGAGGGACCTTCTTCTAGAGAACCTCTTTTAGTCCAAACTGGACACCTCTTGTTCTTCCAAATATTTGGTAATTGTTTGTCATTATAATATTACATTACCGCTTTGACTAAATGGCTCCGAGTTTCCTTATTCGAATTTGTTAGAAAGTGTGAATATCTACACTTCTATATCAAATTATGTTTGACTTTCTTAAAGGTAAAGAGGGTTAAATGTAATAGGTTGATGTTGACTATGTTGCTCAATTAACTTCTCATAACCTTAACATTCATATTTTGATGGAAGTATCACTTACTAGTTTCTTATAAAAAAATGAAACACTTGTTGATTGGTACTCCTTCCGTTCCCTTTCCATTTTTAAATTTTCATTCTTATTAATAAAATTCAATCTTTATAGTTCTCTTCCATTTTTACCATAATTTTTGCATTATCCAATATGCATGAGGAAAAAATCAATATTGGAAGTCACAAAAGAAAGGGTTAATGTTGGAAATTTGTAAAGAAACTTGTATTGAATGAAGAGATGGACAAGTATATAAGGACAATTTTTTTTTTCTTTTTCCTTTCAAAATGGACTACTTAAATGGGACGGAGGGAGTAGTTCACAATTAAATAGAGCTGTTTCTGTATAAGCTCTGGTTGTTACCTAGGGGAGCTAACATGGCTGTTTATTTAAATATTAAAGTGGAGCTTGATCATACTTTTTGTTGTCGACTTGGTAATTTCACTTGCCATTTGGCTTGGTTGACGCGAAAGAGCTAATCTGTATCACAACTTATGTCAATTTTTTTATTTTGTAAAGCACGACTACACTTGGATTTTGAAAATTTTGTAGAGCTTATTTATCGTACTCAGCTCAAGTCAGCTAGTGTATAAGCCTGTTAGCTACAATGTGAAGCATTGGTCTTGATAGTTGATATTTTTGTTTCAAACTTAGAAATAAATTAAGTGACAAGCTGATAAAAAGTAATAAGAATTATTCTAGTCTCATTTGAAATTCCTGATTGTCTTTAATGTCTTATACAAATGCCTTCGTCAGAGGGAAAAGGAAAAATTTTGAGCTGTAGGTTACTCAACTAAGTTACCCGGACTCGGGTACGGGTGTCGGGTACGGGTGCGGATCCAAGTGTCAGACTCTTAGTTTTAAAAAAATTAGGATTCGTGGATATGGATCCAATATTGGACACGGGTGTGGAGATTCTCCGTATAACCTTCGCATAAGCGAAATTATATCTACTTTTTATACATTATATTTGTAAATTCGCGTCTTCTACCACATGAAGTAAACATATATATAATTGTTTATGTCATATTTATAACATAAATCAAAAGGATAACATGAAAATAGTAATCTATAGACATCCCTCACTAGAATTAAGAGGATTAAGTTGTTGTGAAGCCTTGTAAATCATCTTGAACTAGATTTCTTAAGGTCAAAGTGTCTGGTTTCCATATGAAGGATCCGACTCAGATCCCATACCCACACCCATGTCATGTCCGATGGACAGGGGTATGAGGGCAAAATTGAAGTCCGGGTAACTTAGTTACTCAATCTGTAAAATATTGAAAAGTGAAACCTTTTAGCTGTCAAATTCGCTTGCAATTGAAAAGCTACTATAATCTAGAAAATTTTTCTTAGTTTTTGTTTGTTGGATAAGTGATGTATTCTTATCTTCTGGATTACACATGAAAATTTGTGAAATTGTAATCGCTCCTAATCGCCTTTTTCAACTTCTTTCTGTTAGAAACTCATAAAGGATTATCTAAAATATTTTTCTTATTGTGATCCATATTAGGAACAACTATTAACAAACGGGCAATATGGTTTAGAAAACCTTACTTTTTATATTAATTCACTTGATTAATATTTAATTAAAGAGATAGTTAGGCCTCTTCATAGTTCAATGAGGCTTCTCTTTATTAAAATAGTTTCTGTTCTAAGTTATGTAGATAATTGTTTGTGCATAGGTCTTGGGACTTCTGGAAGGAAAGCAAACTGGTAATATAGTTGGTGTTCAAGAAAATCAAGTGAAGGCCGAGACAACCGCCATTCAGATGCCAGACTTAATAGACACAGGTGATTCAGATGATCTAACACATCGAAGCCCTGAAGTGCTTACAACGCCTGCCACTCCTATAATTGATGACCTATTTGGAGGTACTCAAAGCACTGGTTTGAGCAGCACTGAACATGACGATGACCCCTTTGCAGATGTCTCATTTCACACAAGTAATGACAAAGAACATGTAGACGACATCTTTTCAGGGATGATTACTGATAATAGTGGAGCCCAAGCTCATCTGACATCAAACCAAAATGGAGCTGAACTATTTGATATATTTGGTTCCAACTCCGGGACCTCAGCAATCCAAGTAAATAAAGATGTTAATGACTTAATGTCAGGTCTATCTATAACGGGAGAAAAAGAAGTGAATCAGCAAGAGACTTCTTCCAAAGCATTCTCTCCAAACATCTTCTCGGCTTCTAGTGCAAATTTGAATAATCAAGGTACAAATGATACCATCAGTAAGATATATGGAGCTCAAACAGCTGGTGTTAATGCAAATCACATGTTCCCTGTTGGTACCGTGCCATATAATTTGTCCCCCGGTGTGATGTATAATCCAACATATCCTTCTCAACCAATAAATTATGCAGCCATGGAAAATCTGATTGCCCAGCAGCAATTTCTAGCAACAATGTCCAGCTATCAGCAACTGGGAAACCTGCACCCTCAAAATTTTGGTCTTGATCAGGCTGCGGATACTCAAGGAAGTGTTTATTCTTCAGCCCTTCCAGATGTATTTAATTCTGGCCTTCCACCCCAGAATCCCACTTCAGTAATCAGCGGTCCCAAGAAAGAAGAGACCAGAGCTTTTGATTTTATATCGGTGAGTTTGGGCTCTAGTGTTTTCATTTACTTTTTAATTTTGTTGAAATAAAAATGGTTTTATCTCGTTATAGAACAAGAACAAAGTAAATGGATCAAGTTTGATAAGTAGTAGAGTAATAATGAAATAACATAATATTGAGCAATTCATGTAAAAAACACGAGATAGTCAATTAGAGCAAGTCCAATGCTAAATGCAAAATAGCTATAGCTATAGTGTTTTCTACTTCGAGCTGGATTTTCTAGTATATCTTAAAAAGCTAGTATATTATTTTATTGTTTATATAACATTTTCACTTTTAATTTTGAAATTCTTTTTTACTTTTGATTAATATGTGTTTTTTAATGTATTCATCACTATAACCGTTTTAGATATAAAAAATAATATAAATTCGTATTTAGAATATATATTATGATAAGTTAATGATAACAAAGTTATTTGTTTTATTGTTACCTCACATAAATTTCGTGAAATTTAAAAAAGTTCTCATATAAATACATTAGGGTAGAGTGTTATAGTAAATACATAAAATTATATACATTTACAAAAATAACATTACTTATTTATATCAAAAAATACTTACATCTTTTTTGGTGCTAAAATATAAGATGCACTCCGATGCTAGTTTCATAATTAGTTTCAAATTTACGCAACTCTTTTAACTTTTACCTAATTCAATATATTTTTGGTACTTTGTAATGTACAATACAATAATAGTTTTGCTTTTTCCCTTCATTTCTAGTGATTGGTGATGTGTCAAGAATGCATATATGCATCCTTGGTTTCAAATATAGAACCAAAGATGCATATATGCATTTTTGCATCTAAATATGGCACCCCTTTGGAGTTAAGTTTTTTTGTATTTGATGCAATAATATAGCAATAGAACCAAGGATAGCATTGCATTGGACTTGCTCTTAGAGATATTCTCATATTAGTCAATTCAGGGAAGAGCAGTTGTCTCAAAATCAATTATTTTCTCTGTAAAATGATGGCGTAACTGTATGTTTTTACGTAGCATGAGCAACACTTGGCAATGCAACCTTTTTTTTAAAAGAAAAAAAAATTTTAACATAAAATTTGACCATACTATCAGTTCATAGTTATTAGTAGCTGTACTATATTATGTCCAGCTTTCTTGCTTACAGCTTCTAAAGTCGCTATTGTTGAGAATTTGAGATTACATAATTACCCTGTTCCTTTGTGTCGGCTTGCTTTATTTTTGTAACCAAGTGACTTGCAATCATACATATCTGACTGTGCATCTTCTGGCTACCGCGCAGGATCATCTGGCAGCAGTTCGTGATCCGAAGAGGGTGATTTAAATTTTCGCCTGTTGAGATTTTTCTGGAGCATTTTTTAGCGTGGTGAAAAAGGTTAATATGCAATGGTCAAATGTTCCGTTGCACTAGTGTAATGCTTGCAATTGTTATATAATGTAAATGTATTGTGTTTGATTTTGATTATTACGCCAAGGGATTTTAATAGAAGAGAATGTGGTTTTGCACTTGACCCACGTTGGATTCTTCTGCCAGTATGGTGAATTTTTATTTTATTCTATTTTTTTTGTTCTTCTAGAAGGTTTTTACTAAATTTCTTCTCCAAAACCAAACATATCCTGAGTATTTTTTTCTCGTAGACCAAATTTCTTTTACCATTTTTATCACTAGTACTTTTTGGCAAACAGGCAAGTAATTACCCCTTCTTGATGTAGCTTGTAAGAAGGCAAGTTTTGCCCAAGATTAGGTGATGTAATTCTGTTTCTTTTTCTTTCTTTCGGCCAATGACCGAGTGAAGTCCAGATTCTAGAGGAAGAGGAATGATGGTGAAAATTTAATAATGTTTTTTTGGGGGGAAGAAAGCAGTACATGCTGTTCATTAAAAAGAAGAGAAGTACAAAGCCTCATGTACAAAGCCAGCAAAAAACCAAAATCCAAATTTTGCAAGGTAGATTTATTCTTTGCTATATGTCCTGTCTTAAACAGGATAATCTTCCTTTTTTGGGCAGATTATTCCCATAAGTATATATCCTGAATCAAAAAAGAAACTTCAACCCAAACCATTGCAACCCACTAGAAAATGTTCTTCGAGGAAGAAGCTTTCTTTTCATGGCTTGAATGTCCTTGGGGCAAAAGTTCTAGGTTTATCTTGCTGATTTTAATGGAGTTGGTCTCTTTTGTAGAGACTTGAGAGTCCTCGGGACAAAAGTTTATTCTGTTAACTTGCGCAATGTAAAACTGTAAATTCAGTTTTTGCGGGATGTGTAGGAAGGACTTTTCTCTTTTGTAAAACAAGTTAGGTCCTCCTTGACGGGAATATGGGAACATTTGTGTTACATTGTTATCTTTTTTTAGAGCCTCTAAATTGTTCTTGGAGAAATTTTCAATTACGTTGAATTGTGCAAATTTCAATTTTAAAGGAAATAAGCAGGATTCTTATCTTCGCAGATAATGGAATCCGTGCATATGATGGATTGTTAAAAGTTTCATCCAAGTTGGTGGAAGGACATGGTGTCTTTTATTGCTTGTTCGCTAGTGGCTATTTGAGTTTATTGTGATATATGTGCCCAGAAAAGGGAAGCTAGTCAGTGTTATTGTATTTGTAGTCTGGGTTTGGGTTTGCTGGGGAGAGGCAAACATTGTATGAATTACCCACTTGGTGGTGGGTTTTCTGCCATATTGTGCTGAAGCCACATCTATTAAAAGTTACAAATTGTTTGTCAAGGACACGAAACTCCATAGTTCCTATTCTGAAATTGTAGAGTTTGATCTTGTATTCTTGTTATAATCTACCTGGTCTGATTGTAAGAATTTAAGCTGTTGGGGAGAATAGAGTTTGATTCAAGAAGCCGCTGATCTTGTTCTTCTAACTTCACACTTAGATTTTAAATTTCGTTGGCTTTTATGTCTCTGTTCTTTCATTTAAGCAAGCGGGGAGCGTAATGCTATGACTAATGGTTTGATGTTGGTGGGTTATACTCACAAGTATACTTGTCCCACTTTTGGTGTAGAGTTGGAGGGAGTATAAACCAGTATGTCTCAGATCAGGGCTCATGCTTTACTCAAAAAGCAAAATACCTCTTTTCAACATTGGACAGTATAAGTGAAATTAAATCTTTATTCAGACAGAAATATGAAATAACACAATAACGAAAACGTTTTACGGTGGCTTCATAAATTTTTAATAAAATGAAAAATCATAATATTTTAAAAATAAATTACTTTATACAAAAATAAATGATAATTTGTTCAACTTCTTTACGGTGTTTATCTTATATATTACTAGCTTAGAACCCGTGCGATGCACGGGCTTTTTTCAATATTATATAATTTTTTTAATTTAATTTTAATTAAATAAATAGTGCATTTTAGTTTAAAAAGGTAATTAGTTGGTTACTAATAATTATTATATTTAATTAAATATAATTTTCCATATTATTTTTGGAAAAAATGTGGAACTTGTTTAGAAAAAATAAAAAAGGTAAAAATGATGTTTTTATTTGATAAAAATGATGCTTAAAAC
>PHNY01106794.1:6453-17031 GCA_003724115.2 Anethum foeniculum | reverse complement strand
ATGAATAAAAACTGTTACAGTAATATAAAGTACTCTCTCAAAGAATGTTCAAGTATTCTTGAGAGCTGCTAGGTTACAAGAATTATTAAACCTTAACCGACGACAACACATATAGTGTAAAACTATCTGTGTTTATATACTACACAGTTACACAATCAATTACTACTGATATGATTACATAAGTATGACTAGACAAGAATCATATCTATTGATTGATTGCTTCTTTCCATACATTGAGAAACCAACATATCCTTGCAATATTCAAGATCTTCAATCAAACAAATCACTGATTGATTTGTTGCTTCTACAGAGTCTAACAGTAAACACTGATAATAAACACTGATATCAAATACTGATATCAATCTGTCATACACTGATAATAAACTCTGATTTACCAAAGTGATAAACATTGATCATTGAATTATCTAACAACTAACCCTTGCATATTGGATTTTACTGTCTAAATCCTTGACCTTGCTCTATTTCTTTCTTGAAGATACCTCGGTGGTCATAATAGTTTTAGTTTTGTAATCTCATGTACTTTTATCTTTAGTTTTGATGGGAGATTATGATTTGTAATTTGTAGACTAGGTTTATTACTTAGTTTGTATATTTGATTAGTCCAAATTATGTGAAGATTTGGGAAGTAGGACTGATTTTGGAGAGACAAGGTGGATTGGTGGAATTTGGTTTGTAATAGTTTAGTTAAATCCCCCTCCTCTTGTGATTGGTTTCGGTATGCTTATCCCTTTCCCCATTCCCTTAGAATTTATTTTTCACTTTTTGGTTTTTATCAAAAAGGGGAAGATGAATTTATATATGTGTGTGATATAACTGTGGTATGTATGCATGCTTAGATAAGATTATGTATAAGGGAAGATGAATTATGCTTGAATTATGCTGGTGAATGTATAAATTGTTACAGGTTTTATTCGAGGGAAGATGAATTATGCTTGAATTATGCTTGTGAATGTATAAATTGCTACGGGTTTTATTCGACTACAAGCAGTCGAATCCTTGCAAAATTTTTGAAAACTGATTTTTAAATTTTAAAAGTTAAAATTTTTGAAAATGTGAGTTCTTAACAGGTGGATTAACAAGCAAGGGAAAGTATAATTTCGAATTATACTAATTCGATTCAATATACCGAATGGGAAGAATTTTTCAAAATGAAAAATTAGTGCCAAAATATCCTTATATCAAGTTTTGATATAAAAGAGGGAAGTGCTCTAAATTTAAAAAATGTATCCCTATATAAGCTAGATCACATATCTTGAACATTTGATAGCATATATTTGCACTAACTTTCATTTTGCAGCATAAGTCATTCGACTTATCCCATCAAAGGTATATCACTTATCTTTTGATAAGTTATCAACTTAATCTTAATTGTCTTATCTTGTGTGTGATAACTTATGTGCTTATATGATTGTGTGCTTATGTGATGCATGTATGCTTATATCTACGCTTGTTAAAATGAACAAGAGTTTTCATCATCTTTGGGGAAGTGTTAAATAGGCATTTAAATGAACAAAATGTTCTTATCATGCGTACACTTCTTAGGTAGGCACACACATATTTAGTTTTCGTAATTAGTTTTGATAAATACTGAAAGGGAAAGATTGTGAGATAGCCTTTCTCTTAGGGTTTTGGTGATTTGTCAATTACGAAGTGAAAATTAAATTAGATTTAGGAAGTTACTAAATAACATAGTAATTCCTCCCTTAGGATTGTTCAATGAGACATATCCGGATAACGAGTCAATTTGATAAAATGTTTTCGCGTACTAATCTTTAATTTGGATAAGGAATATCAAGGCAATGATATATCCTAGTCTAGATTGAGTATGATACATTTAAAGGCAAAATTCAAAATGGCACAAATATCGATATATTTTGAACACTGATTTTACGAACCAAAAATGAGAGTTTTATTCAAAACAGTGTTCCTTTTAAATGTTTTATCCTCAAATATATTCGATATATTTTTCAAAGATATATTTCTCAAAGTGCCTTATTTATTGACTTGACGAAAGTACTAAAACAGATTTTTATCCCGAAGCCCCTAACAGTCTTATTTAAATGGATAAAATTCTTAAGTATTCAAAGATAAATATTCCATGGTCTTCATAGTCATTATTATTTGAGGAATATTATATCTGAAAATATTTCAAGTCAAAATGTCGAAAAGTTATGGCAAACAGCTAATGTATTTTATCGTGTCACGTAAGGACATTTAATCGAAAACATTTTTGATAAAATATCTCCACATGTTATTTTGACTTGAAATTTTGGGAATATCACTGGAATAACTAAAAATAAATTTAGAAAAATTTTCATGATTTTATAGGAATCTTTTTCCGGGACCCCTAAATTCAATTCGATTTTTGTTTCGGGGTTGCAAAACGTCATGCAAATATATAAAAACCTATAGGTCGATTTTGACCATAAGTTTTACAATATATTTGAAGACTTTTTGCTTTGGTCTCATATTTTTTAAAGGATTTTTAAAGAAAATCATACGAAATGGGTTTGTCGCGTAGTTACGTCTTTTTCGCGTATTTCGTATCAATAGAAGCTTCCTATATTATATTATATTGCTTTTCCCACATGTTTATTTGCTGGAAAGCATCTTGGAATATGCTTGGAATATGCTTGGTTGCTTTTTCACCACTTTTGGCTATAAATACCACACCACTTCCATTCATTTTCTTCAAGCCATTTGAACCAAAGAAATGCTGCATTTTTCTCCCTAGAAACACCACATTTTCCAGATCCTAAATGCCATAAAAAGTTTCTATCAAACAAGCTTTGTTTTTCATCTTTTAGCTATGTTTTAAGCTTGTTTTCTCCACCATTTCTTGCTCATTTCTTCACCACTCATACCTCTTTGTTTAGGCAGCCCCTAGCCCGAATTTAGGCAGTCCTTAGAGGTGTTTAGTGAGCCATTTTGGTCACCCAAACCGTGCCCCCTTGTTAGGCAAAAATCGTGACCCATTTCGGCTTCTAAACGGTGGTTTTTCGGCTTCGATCCTAACATCTTCTTCTTGTTTTCTTTCTAGATCTCAAGGGGTTATTTTTGTTAGTTATATTTTGTTCTTATATATATATAGTCCCGGATCCTAGTTCGCATCTCTTTGAGTTTCTCTTTTTAGAGAAATCTTTAGCTTGTAGGCTTAAGTGCCGCTCGAAAAAACCAAAGAGTGATAAACTAGTTATATACTTTCCGTCATTTAAATTTCCTCACGTGTGTGTAGTGTTTATATTGCCTGTGTGTGGTTTAATTTAAGTGTACGTGTGTGTACGGGTTGTGTATAATTTAACGCATAATAGCGTGGCGAAAGCCGAATAATTTAACGCGTAATAGCGTGGCAAAAATGCCAAATATATAGCGTGGGTAGTGTGGCGTTTCAAGATCCATACGTGTGTGTTGCATTCACGTTTAAATTCTTGTCTTGCATTGCTAGTGTGACAAGTCCCTCGTATGACTTTTCCCGGCTTTTATATATTTTCCACACTATTGAAACGCATAGTAGCGTGGCGCTCGCCAAATATTGTAACGCGTAATAGCGTTTTATTAATATATATCTCTCTATATATATTGTGGTTTTTTTGTAGCTTGTTGTTGTATTCTTGCAGTGAGGTGAAGTGAAGGTGAGGTGATCTTCGTTCCGAGACCCAGGTCTTGGACACGCTAATGGGGATTTAGGTGTCTTCGCACCGTGAGGGAGGAGAAAGACCCGAGATCTAAGACCCAAGACCGGCAAGGGTAGCATCAAGGCTACACAAGGGGTACTACGAGACTTTGAGGAGGTAACGGGGAGTTACACTCCAAGACAAGTCAAGTAGGGTTTGCTATTGTATTTTGAAGGGTTAACGGGGAGTTAAGGTCCAAGATAAATACATAGTGTTGTAAAGGCTTTACATAGGTTTGTAAAGGCTTCTCCGCCTACTATAAGGAGCATCCTTAATAGTAGAGAAAATCTCGAGTCTGGGGAGGAGCTCGGGGACTAGAGTAGGGGTAAGTGGACTCCGTTTGTTGAGTTAGCCACAGCGAACCAGGATAAAATCTTGCGTGTCATACTCTTCATCTTTATTTCTTTTAACTTATGCACTTTACTTTACTTATTTATAAGTAAGTAGTTTTAAAGGAAGAAAGAAAATTTAAAAAGGCCAAGCTCGAGTTTTAAAAAGGTGATAAGCTATTCAACCCCACCTTCTAGCTTATCTTCCCTATATTGGGGACCTATCATTTTTGTTTCAATACCCATGTAATTTGCATATTCTCTACCAGCTCATTTTAGTAACTACAAATTATTTGGTCAATACTAACATTTTGTTGTAATGATCAATCTCGTTTACACTTTCATTCATCATGCAAATATTGTTCATGTCAATTGCACATTCACATTAAAAATTATGTCATATTTTTGCTTATGGACTTTCCAAAATTTCTTGGCATTTTCATAAGTCTAAATACAAAAATATTAACATACGATACTTTTCTTTTTGTCTTTATCCGTACTCATACATCTCTTTTTTGACATCACTTATTGATTCTTCCAAAATTGAAGATGATTTTGAAATGACTTATTTCCCTATTTTTGTGAGTCAGTTCATATCTAATATTTAACCAAGTAATTGTTAGTATACATGATTGTAATATATGTAGTTTTATTTTTTAATTTATAACTTTAATATTTTTGAATGAAATTAATGGCATTTTATTATAATTGAATTTTATAATCTATACACTTAGCGGTCTCTAGATTTGATTAATTAATAGAATATATTGTATAGTCGTGTACAATCTAAAATTATGGTTTAATTATCATTTTTCCTAATGCATTCTAATTATATATGTGTGTGTGTATACATATATAATATCATATGTTTAATAATGTAATTTAGCCCAGTTATGCATTATATAAATGTTATAATCAAGTATTATGTATGTATCATAAAGTATCATATTTGTTAAATATTACATTTCATTCAACTCGATTCAACTTATTTTTACATTTTTCTGAAAAATATTTGAAATTGTTTTAGTTGCATTTGATTGCACGTGGTTGCATCTGGTTGACAAGTCGTATGTTTACAAACACAATATAAAATATCGACTTTTGTAAATTAATAAAATCAAAAATGTAATTTTACAAACCATCCCGTATTTTGACTTTTAAAAATAATTTTTAAGAATACAAATATATTATTGATCCCAAGATTGGACTAATTAAAAATCATATATTTTATAGCCATGTATTATAAAATATTTTTTTTGTTGAGTATAATCTTATACTTAGTAATACAATTTAACCCACTATATGTACAATTCAATTATTGAAAATGAAAAATATATAGTTTGATAATTTTTTGGTGAATAAATATTAATGAAAATGTTACTTGTGTGATATGTTCGCATGTAGCTAATGATTTTAATTTAGATTTTGAATGACTAATGAGATCTATATCTCAGTGATTATAATAGTAATTTTATATTAAATAAATATAATATTATAAATAAGTATATATATTATATAAAGTATAAGTTGCCTGATGTTCATGTATGTAGTAAATAATTTTGACTAATGAGTTATATATCTCACTGATTATAATGGTAATTTTATATTAAATAAAAATAATATTATAGAAAGTATATTATAAAAAAGTATAAGTTGCCTAATCTTTACATATGTAGTAAATAATTTTGACTTGGATATCAAATTGGTCTTATAGTCTAGTGGTTATAATAAGGAACTTAAACTAATTGTCATGTTTAAGTTATTCAAATCATTTCAAGTCTTTGTTTTTCAATTTGTTTTAGTCATAAGGGTAATTAAGTAAATTACTAAATCATATTAAAAAGTCTTATTCCCCGATTAACAAACATAAAGAAATATTAAAATCATTGTAAATTTTATTAATATTAATTTCTTTTTAAAGAAAATATATAGCATGATAGCTTTTTTTTTTACTAATTAAGCGTAAGGCGTGATAGTAACTTGAAAATGTCTTAAATGACTTTAAAAATTGTAATAATTGATATTATAGTTTGAGTGGTTGGAGGTACCAACCTTAATAACTTGTGGAAAGGTCATGGGTTCAATACCATTCAAAACCATTATTTTTTAAAATATCCAATCCTTCATTATAAGGGTATATTAGTAATTTTTTAAATGGGAGGAAAAACCCCTCTTTGCCTCATAATATATATAATAGATAGATTGTATATTTATCATTAAACAAGATTAATATATTAATTATTTTTATCGATTAACCCCTAATCAATACCTAAATCAACTAGTTCCGGTTACCGACTTTTACAACCACGTCAAATTTATAAGCTCTCTGGACAAATAAGCCCTCAAAAGATTGTTGCAATAATTAAGTTTAATCAACTTCAGCATACTACCTGTTTCTAATCGGAGTATACTTCTTAACCTAATCCAATTATTTTCTTCTCCTTTGACAAATTTAATTACATAAATATAAAATGACAATGCGTGCATGTAACATGTGACAAATTTAATATAGTTAAATCCATGTGTAATAGTAAATAATGTCTCTTATCAATAACCGAATTTGACAGCTATTTATTTTACACCGACTAATCACCAGGAGCTCATATTTGAGTACAGTGTATGAAGTAGCCAATCAGTTAGTTGTGTATTCATGTCGAAAAACAAATAAAAAAATCAAAGCCATGTTTCATGTACGACTTGTGAGTTCTAAAATTGATCAAGTTGTCGGGGAGTTCATAACAAATTCAATAAATTAATTGGAATGACAAGTAACAGCTAGTAGGGGTATACACGGGTTGGCCAACCTGATCAATCCGATCCGAACCGACCCTTTTTCAGCCGATCTAAACCGATTTTTTTCAACCCGATCTATATTTGGGTTGAAAAAATATCAACCTCATGTAAATGGGTTGGATATGGGTTTCGATTTTTTTAGACCAATCCAATCCAACCCGGTCCGATTAAAAATAGGGGAATTAAATAATTAATATATAGATGCCTACAGTAGTATTACTACTATTATGTGTCAGTAGTCAAATACATGAGCCCATTAATATTAGTTTATTACTACATATTGCACAATTTATTTGAAAACTTTGCTCTCTCCAAAACAAACAAAACCTAGATCATCTTCCTCGTTTGCCCAATATTAATATTGTAGTTAGATGAATTATTCATTCGTATTATGATTTAGTTCGCATTTAAGGAATGTGTTTATTATTTAATTATGCTTCTTTCTGTGTGTTAAAATTTAGATATTTAAGACCTATTTGTGATGATGAATGATTGTAATATTTTGTTAAAGTATTTTTAATTTGTTTTGAGCTTTCATTTTTAGTTTTATTATTTTTTGACAAAAAAAATATTTTATATATTTATTAACCCGACCAACCCGACCCAAATCGAACCAAACTGAAATGCATTAAATGGATTGGGTTACGAAATAACTTTTTATGGATTGAGTTGAAAATTTACCAACCCGATTTAATTTATTTGGGTTGATTAAATCCCTCAACCCGCCTAACCCGATCCGTGTACACCCTACCCTAATAGCTAGTAATTGTTACATGTTCAAGCCTCAAGCCTAATATACGTACGGCCACGACGGTAGTACTACCTCGGTCCTATTCAAATATGTTGGGCACAAAGTAATTCCGTATAAAAAGTCGGTAAAGTTGGGTGCAAAGTAATTCAGTATAAAAAGTGGGTAAAGTTTATTAATTTTTTAATATATATAATGAGTATAGATGGATGCAGTTTATTTGTATCTTCTAAAATTTTACTATTTTTAGAGAAAAAAATGAAAACCGCATAGAAATGAATGGGATAACGGAGTAACTTATATGTTAATATTTGTATCACGGCATCATCGTTTTTGTTCAAAGGCCCTGGTTCGACGCTAATAATTTCTAAAATTTCTTAAAATTGATACTGAATTGCGAGATGATAAGTTATACTCCCTCTGTCCCATCAGGCTGTTTGCGTTGGGAATCGTGCACTCGACACGCATTTTAAGGTTCTTATAAAATATAGTTCCATAATTTAATTTTAAAATTTTCATTTTCTGAATAAAAGTTAAACTATTATATTTTTATACAGAAAAAAAATTCAAAATAAATTATAGAACTATACTTTTTACAAGTCTTAAAATGCGTGTCAATCCCTCCCTCCCTAGCATAAACAACCTGCCGGGAGGGAGGGAGTATTAGTTAAGAAAAAATATTTTTTAAGTAATATTTAATATTTTATTATTAAAACAAACAACTTATGGTTTATGCCCGAATATTCTACCAGTTAAATTCAAATCATGAACCCTGTACCGATCTTTATATCCAGTTAAATAGCACAGTAAATATAAAACTAATTCTGAAAATTACATTTATCTTTAAATAAAATATCATTCAAACTTAGTTTCGTGTAAACTAGTTGTAGAATTAGATTAAGAAAATTAAACAAACCTAAATTCAGGGATAATAGCATTTACCCAATTATTATGATGATAATAGCATGATTAAGAGAAAGGAATATGACAGTTTGAATTACCTAAGAAAAGAATATGACAGCCTGATACAAAACCTAGTAGCAGGGACCAATAATTGCTGAGGATAGAGAAGTCTTACACATAATATATTCAGGAAAGACAGGAACCCCCGCTATCCTGGAAAGGAACATTTGATATGAAAATTTTAATATTCAATATTATATACACATTTCTATTTCTACTATTATAATCAATTATTGATCATGCGTAGGATTTAGCAGGTTCAGTACAAATAATCCAAAAATCAAAACCTTGTTGAGGAAACGTAAAATCGAAAGGGAATTGAATAAATGATTTGATTTCCGTTTTGGTTTTTACTAGTAATAATTTAGCCAAAAATTTAAAAGTATATTTTTTTATTTATATAATTTTTTAATTCATATTCGTATAATATATTTTAAACTAAAAAATTGGAAGTATGACAAAGGATTTAGTCACTCTGCTTTGCCATTCTATTCCCTCCGTCCCAATAAGTTATTAAAGTTAGTTTGAAACAGAGGGATCGGCGAGTATTTAAGGTGTATATAAAATATATTTTCAAACTTTTTTTAAAAAAATTTCTTTTTTTGTAAAAAAATATAAACATTTAATTTTTAATTAAAAAAAAAAAAGAAAAGTTTAAAAAGGAGTTTTGAAACTATACTTTATATACACCTTTTTGGATGAACACCTCCTTCGGCCCAATGGGCCTAAAAGTTCAATTGAGATCCTGTAGGTCAAAAAAAGCCTATAATTAACACAGGCCTAATTCATGACCACTTAATCTCGATAACTACGATCAGTCGTAATGACAACTATGACTAAATTTATCAAGATAACTACAACCAGTCGTAATGATTACTGTGATTAGCTGGAGATAACGAATGATTATATTTTCCTCAATGAAAGGATATTATATCCCCGAATATCTCTAAAACAACCGGTAATTGAGGAGAATTCAACTATAAAAAGTCACAGGTTTGCACTGAACAACACACACAATTATTTACACCTTTTCTCTTAAGTTCTTGCGTTCCTTAAAACCTATTACGACCAAATTACCGATTCTCACACCGGAGGTGAATCGGGGGGAAAATCCCTTGCATTCGCTTCCTTGCAGGTCCGACTGAAGACAGTTCTAAGGATCTGCCCTGCAGAAATTTGGTTCCAACATTTGGCGCCGTCTGTGGGAACTCGCAAGCAAGCTTTTGAGAAATCAAGATAATCACAAACACATCAGATGACATCGATGAACCACCACCAGGTTTCACCGATCCCCCAATTGGTCAAAGTTCAAGACAACTACTGGTAACCCGAAGAAACCTCAACTCTAATCTTGAGGTGGAAGGAGACTTGGTGCCCACACCCGAAGAACAGACCCTCCTACGGAAGATATCAAATATTTTTCTAATTATTCCAAGGTAAATATTAAAACCGAAGAGGCATAAAATAAAGAATCACGAATAAAATGATATCGTCGATGACACATATACAGTATATATAGGTAAAATAAATGGAGGGACTATTGGGTTCTGAACTCAACTTGCCGTCAATTTTAAAATCGACAGCTATGATGAAAAATGGTTCGCATTCAACGACCTGGATAAGTTCACGTATCTCAAGGTTGGGACATCTGTCATTATTAAAGTGGCACAGAATCTGGCACGTCGGTTTGCATGAGTCTTACAGTGGCTGTAGTCCTAGGCTTGGGCCGAAGATGGACTCTGGATCTTTGTTCTTCGGACGACCAAATTCAGACGACCGAAGCACAAGGACATGTTGGAGGAACACCTCCTTCGGCCTAATAGGCCTATAAGTTCAATTAGGATCCTGTAGGCCGAACAAAGCCTATAATTAACACAGGCCCAATTAATGACCAAGCTTATCTGGATAACTACGACCAGTCTTAATGATTACTGTGATTAGCCGGAGATAATGAATGATTATCTCTTCCTCAATGAAGGATATCATATCCTCGAATATCTCTAAAACAACCGGTAATTGAGGAGAATTCAGCTATAAATAGTCACAGATT
>PHNY01106731.1:40660-50845 GCA_003724115.2 Anethum foeniculum | reverse complement strand
AGAGAGTATTGTAAAATACAGTTTATTAATACAACAGTTCTTTTTCATCTTGGAGTTATTAATCGATTTGATTGTGATTACACTGTATTCACCCCCTCTACAGTGTGTGTTAGACCTAACACTTCAAAAGCAACATAAGGAAATGTAGCAATGGGAATCTCCATTTCTACTGCAGCAAGTCCAACACATCTTGTTTTTCCAAACTCTCCAACAAATACTGAAACTACAGTGGCAGTAGATAAAGTTACACTATTAGCAGGAAGAGTCACAGATGTTGCTGCTAAAGACTTGATTCAGTTGCTTAACATTCCAGAAGGTGCTCAAGTGGAGATAACAGATCTCCCAATTCTTTCTAATGTAAAAACTGTTGATGTTGAAGAGGCAGTAAAGGTAAATCTTGTAAATACTGATGATGTGGAGTCAAATTTTGGTTCACACACAGTATAGATGCATTTAGGACATTTAAATCCTAATGCTGAAGAAGAAATGGCACAGGCTTCATTACTTGCTCAAAAATCTCTATTTGGGTCCTTTCATGTTGAACTTCAGCCTGATGAAGGTCTAAATGAGGTCATCTTTCCAGATGATATGCCTCAATGGGAGAAGCTGAAGCAACAAGATGAACATTATCAATCCCTCCCATTTAAACACAGATATGATGAGTGGTAACATCAGTGGAGGCATCCTGAAAGGACTTTTACTTATGAAACAGCTCATGATCATCTGTAGACAGCTGAGGATATTATTGAAGATCCAGCTTTACTAGCATATCTAAAGGCCTCTGCAATTCTGATCAAATCCTTGTTCACCAATCATAAGGTGGTTCGAGAAGATGTTGACAAAATCAGACAAGATTTTGCTGAACTGAAGGTCAGTCAGGATCTAGCACTGAAGAAGGCACTCAGGCCGATCACTGACAGACAGACTGTAATTGAGAAAAAGCAGGAGAAGATGTCTGGTCAGCTACCTTCTATTCAAAGCTCTATGGAACTTCTCTTATCTTTCTTTATGGATGATGACAAAAAGGGGGACATATTAGCTAAATCTAAATGCACTCCCTCTAACAGAGGATATAAAGAAGATGATGATGCTGCTGATGGTGGACATAAGGGAGGCAACCCATCTAGGAGTAATAAGGGAGCTGGTGCTGGTGGCAGTGGTATTGTTAAAACTGCTAGCCATGCTGTAAAAACCAGAGGGGGAGGTAGTAGTGTTGGCAGACGTAGAGGAAGGACTCTGATCAAAACACAAACACTGACTACTTGTACTACTCATGTCAGAACTGAAGAACAAACTCTGAGAGTAGCAGAAGCTGATGAAGTCCAGGCTGATAGGGTGATTGAAGCTAGTACTGAAGCTAGTCAGTTTATGCAAACAACTGAGATTGAACGCAAGTCAACCAAACTCTACTACAGAGATCAAAAGATCCTAGATGCTGATGAAGCTGTAGCTAGAAAGTTTCTTCAAGAAGATGGTATAGACTTGGAGTAGATCAGACAGATGGAAGCAAACTTTGCTCTTCTCAAATCCAAATCAAATACTGATGCTGCTAAAGCCATTACCAACTCTCCTAAAATGAAGAGGACACAAAGGCCTAAGGAGAAAGGCATTGTGATCAAGGAAGCCACAAACTCTGATAGACCTGTGACAAGATCTCAGACTATTCTACAGACTAACAGGAGAGATAAGGTGAAGCAAAAGGTTGATGAAGCTCCATCCAAACCTGTTCTAGTTTACATAGATTTAATTTTTCAAAAGTCGGATATTGATTGGGCTGGAGCAGATAAGGATGAGAAAGAAGATGAAGAAGAAACTTATTTTCAAGTCAGCGAGAAGAAAAGAAGAATTATTGAAGGTATTGATTGGGAAGATAAGGAAAAGGAAACTTCAATAACTGACATTGCACAAAGTGAAGAGACAAACAGTGATAAACAACTCTTATCAACCTCTAACATTGCTCAAGTTGATCCTGAAACACAAGTTTTAAACTCTGAAATAGTAAATCCTAATTCTGATGGAAATACTGATAAAGGCAAGGTAAACACTGATACTGCAAATCCTGATCTCTCACAGTAATCTACTGCTGAAAAGAGAAAGCTGTTATGGAAGAACAAATCAGTGCCTCAGCCAAAGAAGGATGAGCTATGGAAGAAATTCTTTAGTGACAAGGTGCTTGCAAGAAAACCTAGAACTAGTGACAGACTTGGTGTAGATGGTGAATGAATTTATCAAGGGGATGCTCTTAGTATAAAAGACCCCACAGCTATTACTGATGATATAGGTGAAGAAATTCAGCTGAAGCACTTGCAAAAAGTGATTTCTTTGTTTCTTGATCATTTTGATGGGAACACACCTAAGGAGAAGCTGTAATATTTTTTATCTACTGGTAAGAGATTGAGAGTATCTGAAGAGAATTTTCTTATCAAATCCTGGAAGGAGCTATAGTATATCCATTATCTGTTGAAAGTTATAAACTCTGCTACTGCCATATGGTCAGAATTCATAAAGAAGCAGATTTAAATAAAGAAAAGAGGTATTCATTACAAGACAGCTTATCCAGTTGTTCCTAAAAATGAACTTCGTGATGGTACTATAGCTGATATGCTAAGGGGAGGTACTCAGATCACTAAACTATTGGGTATGGATGTGGTTACTTCTGGGTTTCGAGGCATCAAACACAGCGGAAAACGTAAATTAAAATCGTAAAACCTAGAATTAACGAAACCCAACCGCATGATCCATAAGAAAAATAGATATTTAATTCGTAGATCAGATTGTTTACTTTAAGAAGCTTTAACAATTCATTAAAGGAAGAATAATGGAGATCCAAAGCTTGTTCAATCACCACGCAACTCGCTCTCGTGATCTACGCTCTATCGGTATCCACACGAATGCTTAAACACAAGGATTGGATGTGTACTAGCAGAAAGATCGTTTCTTCTTCCTCTCTCCCTTTTCTCTCTTGGTGGCTAGGGTTTTTAATAAAAGTTTTCATAAAAAAATCGGCCACAAGAGATATCATATATAGAGAAGAAAAACAAATCATAACTCTTAATTAATTAGGAGTTATTATTAATTCGTAAGTCCTATTTGTATTATAATTAAGTCTCAGTTAACTATTTAACAAATAAATTTCAGAATTAATATTAGTAAATCGAATATTTATCAAATTAATTAAGTCATACTTAATTAATATTATAAATAATTTGAATTACTTTAATTTAATTTAAATTTGAATTTAAATTAAATAATCCTTCAAGCATTCTTTCTGCGACCTTATATGTCNTTATTACGTTGGCAATAATTTTAATATCTCATATTAAAATTATAAACAAAGAGCGGCATCTAGTAATACATCATTGCTAACCAAGTAATAATAATTAAATCGGTGATCGATTAAACCTTTCATGAATATTGTACAATGTAATATAATCCCTTTAACCACTAATTATATATTAAACTCGAGGCATGTTACGTGTCATCCTCTTCATAGTAAAATCCAGGTTTCCTTGATCAATGAGTAGACTATCATATTAAATCAACATTTGAGCGTGGCCACGCATTTCATAGTCTAGCTCACACAACAGGCCAATTATATCACTCCTAAAATAGGAGGGTTAAATCCTTTCTAGATCATTCATATTTATCATACAATTCATAATATACCCGAAATACACTTTTCTCATTACCCGGTCAAAGGTAACTTTTAATGTAATCAAAGTACATTAATTCTCGTATAGAAATATAATGATTTAAAGTCTAAGGACCATTATATCATTATCACTGTGAGAATTACTTATGACATAACAGACATGTAGAATCTCACATTGGGTCAATTCAGCACCATGTACATTTACATGTGCCTGTGTTTTTGACTTTAGTATCACTATACCTATGATCAATGAGATGTGATCATCATTCAACAAACATACCAGTCTTAATGCATTATTATTGTCCGTTAATAATAATACTCGACTAGGGAACTTTAGGAATATTGATACTATTCTCATAATCTCATTTCTAAGTCACGTACTTAGAGATATATAATGCATATCGTATTCCAAGGACATTTATTAATGTAACATTTATATTGTAGTAATTAAGAGTTAATAAATTATAAAGGGAATAATCGATAGAAAATAAACTTAATAATCCAAAGGGCTTATACTAAAACATAATAGTGTTGTCTCTAGGGCACAAACACTAACAATCTCCCACTTGCACTAGAGCCAATCACCCATGTATCTAATACTCATGGATATAGTATGACTATCGAGCTTCTGCTGCGCCAAAGCCTTAGTCAGTGGATCTGCAACATTATCATTTGTATGCACTTTACATATATATCTCCTTGATATCATCTAAGCACATGCCCAAACAGTCTCCTTTGCTGTTTCGAAAGCATCAATACACTCGACTTTCATTGTAGAATCATCAATGTTCTTGCTGTGAACTATTCCAGCTAACATTACTTATATGTAGACAAAACACAAAACCGACTTGGACACAGAATCATCATTGTCTATCCAAAAATTAGGTTCAGAAACTAGCATCAGTGTAACCCTTTACAACCAGTTCCCATCTTCTCCATACACCAAGAATAAATCTTTAGTCCTCTTTAAGTACTTAAGAATATTCTTCATTAACATCTAGTGATCCTCACTAGATTAGATTGGTATTTGCTCGTCATGCATAAAGCATAAGAAACATCAGGACGAGTACATATCATTATATACATTATAGAACCAACTGCAGAAGCATATGGAACTTTATTCATATAGCCCTTATCATCTAATGATTTAGGGCAGTTATCCTTTGAGATCACTATCTTATGAGACATTGGGACGTATCCCTTCTTTGCCTCCTGCATCCCAAAAATGATACAACACTTTGTCAATGTATGTACTCTAACTTAGGCCGATTCATCTCCTTGATCTATCTCTATAGATCCTGATCCCTAATATGTAGGTAGCATCGTCCAAGTTCTTCATCGAGAAACTATTTCTCAGCCAAATCTTAATATGTCATGTAGAGAAGGTATGTCATTCCTTATTAGTCATATGTCATGTATATATAATACTAGGAATGCCATATGGCTCCCACTAACCTTCTTGTAAACACATGGTTCATCTTCGCTTTGAATATAACCAAACTCTCTGACTGTTTCATCAAAATGAATATTCCATCTTCTTGAGGCTTGCTTCAATTCATAAATAGATCGAAGCAACTTATAGACCGTCTTAGCAAACTTTGGATCGAAAAAAACCTCAGGTTGTATCATATATACATCCTCTTCTAGGCTCCCATTTGGGAAAACAATTTTGACATCCATTTGCTAGATCTCATAGTCATAGTAAGTAGCTAATCCTAGCAAAATCCTGATGGAATTGACCATAGCAACTGGTGAAAAAGTTTTACCATAGTCTATATCATGAATTTGCTTGAAACCTTTTTGCCACTAGTCATGCTTTATAGGTCTGTACATTACCATCCATGTTAGTTTTCTTCTTGAAAACCCACTTGCACACTTTAGGTTTTACCTCTTCAGGTGGATCAACTAAAGTCCATACTTTATTTTGATACATGGGTTCCATCTCGGATTTCATGGCCTCTAGCCATCTCTCGGAGCCTGGATTGTTCATAGAACTTGGTAGGTGAGAAGCTCATCATTTTCCATAAGCCCAACATCACCATCTTGCGTCAAGAGAAATCCATAATATCTCTCGGGCTCATGGCGACTCCTATTAGATCTACGAACAACATGTGTTTCCTTAACAAGATTACTTTCAACATTTTGATGTACATCCTGATCACGTTCCAACTATGGTTCAATGTTATCATGTGGTCCTCGATCTTCATCAAGATCTATTATCCTTCAACTAATTTTCTTAGAAAGTAGTTCTCCCACAAGAAATACAGCGGTCCAAGCAACAAACATTTTTTACTCGGAAGGATTATAAAAATTATACACTTTAGTCTCACTTGGGTATCCCAAAATAACATATATCTGATTTTGGTCCTAGCTTGTCTGAGACTAAACATTTCACAAACAATTCACATCCCAAAACTTTCATAAATCACATGCTATGACGTTTCTCAGTCCATATCTTATATGGAGTCTTTTGAACCCCTTTTTTCGGAACATGGTTAAGTGTATATGCAGCCATTTCTAGAGCATAACTCTAGAAACTAATTAGAAGATCCGCTAGACTCATACGATCGCACCATGTCCAACAGAGTCCGATTTCTCCTCTTAGAAACTCCGTTCCTTTGAGGCGTTCTTGGAGGAGTAAGTTGTGATACGATACCACGCTCCTTCAAGAAACCTTTAAATTCGAGGCTTAAGTATTCTCCTTCACGATCTGATTGTAGAACTTTTATACTTTCTCCTGTTTGCTTCTCTACTTTAGCCTTATATTCTTCGAACATTTTAAAAGAATCGGATTTGTCCTTCATAAGATACCAATATCCGTATCTACTGAAATCATCAGTAAATGTTATGAAGTAGTAAAAGCCACCTCTTGCCATCGTACGTATACGAACACATATAGAACTATGTATCAGTTCTAATCGTTTGGCGGCCCTTTCACCTTTTGCGATAAAAGGAGCTTTAGTCATTTTGCCAATAAGACAAGGTTCGCATCCTTCGTATGATTCAAAATCAAACTTATCCAAGTATCCATCCATATGTAACTCAGAAAAATGCATTTCTCATTAATATAACTTAAACGAGTGCTAAAGCTAAAGTTTGACTTGAGTCATTTTTAGAACATATAAATTGTTAAGTAATTGTGCAACATTATAGGCCTTATCACTAAAATAGAATAAACAACTATTGTTTATTTAATTAAAATGAAAAACCTTTCTTGTCCTAACAAGAAATTGATATAATGTCTCTGTTAAACGTTGGCACGTAAAAACAATTTATCAAGCTATTAAATTAGCCTTTTGGGCAAAGTTAGGTACCGAGTTCCACCAACTAGAGCAACAACTTTTGCTCCAATTCTAACCCAATACTTGAAGCTTTACCCTTGTCGGTGTTCTTCTTTAGATCTTCCAAATAAGCTCGACAGTTTAACTTCCAAATGTCCGGTAATTTCCACAGAAGCAATAATCGTCTTCTTTAGCAATACCTCCGTTAGGCTTCAAAAGCCCTTTAGGGATTGGACTTTGGTTTAGCACATAATACGATCATATCTTCACCTTGCCTGTCCATTTTCCTTCCCATTTACATTCCGTACACCATCAATATAGATGTAGTTCATGCCTTTACCATGTTGTTTTCAGCAGTTCTCAACATGTTTAATAACTCACTTGGTGTTTAGTCTATCTCATTCTTTTGTTCAAAACAAATTGAGAATAGAAGTTGTTCAAATATTTCTTGATCAAATCAATCTGAGTCTCTAAACCAATCTTGAAACTAAAAATTATCAAGGTACTCAATAAACCTATCATCTTTAGAACATATAGTCCAAACGAATCTCATTCTCCCAATCATGCAAATTTATACTGCCTTATTCTTGTCAAAACCTTTTTGACGAGCCTATCCCTCAAACAACCTTTGAAGGTGCTCAATCATATTATAAGCATCCATATGCTTATGTTGCTTCTTAAGCTCATCACTCATAGTTGCAAGCATGAACATGTAACATCAGTTACATTATCAATTTGCTTCTAATAAGCATTTTGTTTAGCACATGTTTCATTATCAGCTAGAGGAGAAAGGAGGGTTTAAGTGACATCTTTGTGCCTGAGGACGATCCTCAAGTTTCAATGTCAGTCGTGGAAATTATTTCATGTCTGCTTGTCCTTATCAAGGACTATTGCATAGAGAAGTTATTTATGCTATTTGTCATTTGATATCTACAATATTCAAAATGCATAAAATGAATTTGTCTACAGATAATTATTAAATTATGTTCAAGTGATTATTCTAATATATATTCATAATATATATCTCCCACTATTTTTCTCAAATTAATAGTCCTAACTATTAATTCGGAAAGAATATCTTCCATATCCTTTCTAGTGAGCCAAGATCCATATTTTAAGGTCTTAGGTCAGCTTTGGCTTTACTCTTAAAACATGATTATTTAGGTAGACAACATTTGTCAATTATATCAAGTATATAACTCTTGGATAGTTTGGTGGAACAACCATTGTTCTTATTTATCTAATCAATCTCGCCAAACTCTATGCCTCTAAGTTCACAATCCTATTGTGGTAACTTAGTTAAGTCAAACCCATTGGTCGTATCAGTATATCTCAACAAACCTTCCCACGATAGATAAGAGTACTCCGCTTTGGCGAATCCACTCCATATCGATCTAGGTATTGATGTATTGGACACAACGGAAGGCATCTAAATAACTTAATATTAATCTTAGGGTTTTTGTTAAACTTTAAATGATCATAATCCCATCATAAAGAGAACTCCAATTTTTCCTTGAATAAAATACTTCAAATCAATATTCGTCAATGGTTTGATTTCCAGGTAGTGGAGAAGTCACGAGGTCTCGCTTAAAACCCATAGCCTTACAAGTTCAATGAACTCACTTTTGAAAAAATCGCTCCATGTCAGAAATAAAGAAAATTCGTATTTTATTCCGTGTATCATAAACACAAGAATCTAATAATCGTTTGTTCATTTTATAAAATCTTGAATCGTTACAGATTTTATCTTGATTAGAAGGCATGGCATGGGTGTCGTATCTAATACATACATGATTAATCTAATTAAGCATGCATCTTATAATCAACTACTCTACACATACATTCATCACATGATTATAATATATGTGAAGTGCAGAAAGGAAAACGTGGTTGGTTATGGCTTGATTCTATGTGATCTTAATCAAGCTAATGAGTAAGATCTAGGTCATTCTAGGGTGATGAAATAAAAAAACTAATTATTACATGTCTTCTTTCTTGAATTTTCCTCCTTGTATAACTCCCTTGGATCACTATCATGGAACTCTTTTCCTTGATCTTTAAGTCTTCTTGTCTTCATGTCCATCAGATAAATAAAAGAATTATAATCTTATTGAACTTACAAAAGGAACTTGAGCTACATTCGAGAATTAATAATTACAAGATCAAAACCACATGCAAGCCGTATTTGAAAAACCAAAACCATTAACCTAAGGGTCATAAGCCATAACCATCTACCATGCTCAATTAACACTAAAGAACATGTTAAAATACACAATCTGATCTTAACATATCATAGCTTTCATGATCTAATCATAAAAATAAAATATGACAAAATTGAGAAAAATCAGAATCAAATCAGAAAAACAAAAATCGCAGTTTACGGGCAGTAAACGATGTCAAACGCCTTACAGACGAGTAGATGATGGCTATAGCCATCAGTTCTGTTCAGACGCTCGTTTTCCTATCAATTAGGGTATTTGTTTGCGTAAATCGGACACCAAACCCAGATTTCAATAAACCTGCAACATCCAATTCACAATCCGTATCCAATACGAATCCCATAATAAGAACAAACATAAATCATGTATATATCAGTATATATAGATTATATAATCATCATATGATTATACAACTCACATAAATATCACATATTCAAAACACATACATACACATACATGAACATCTTGTATCAACATCAACATATCGTATATTGCCTACATGCTTATATTTCAAAAAATGAGTAAACACTTAAATGAATTAAACACATTTCTCAAGTAGCTCTGATGCCATTGTTGGGCTTCTACGCAGCAAAAACAATGGAAAACGTAAATTCAAATAGTAAAAACCAGAATTAACGAAACCCAATCGCACGATCCATGCGAAAAACAGATATTTAATTCGTAGATCAGATTGTTTACTTTAAGAAGCTTTAACAGTTCATTAATGGAAGAATAATGGAGATCAAAGCTTGTTCAATCACCATGCATCCTGCTCTCGCGATCTACGCTCTATCGGTATCCACACAAATGCTTCAATACAAGGATCGAATGTTTACTGGCACAAAGATCATTTCTTCTTTCTCTCTCCCTCTTCTCTCTTGGTGGCTAGGGTTTTTAATAAACGTCTTTATATAAAAATCAGCCACAAGAGATACTATATAGAGAGAAGAAAAATGAATTATAACTCTTCATTAATTAGGAGTTATTATTAACTCATAATTCCTATTTGTATTATAATTAAGTCTTAGTTAAC
>PHNY01106701.1:7102-17199 GCA_003724115.2 Anethum foeniculum | reverse complement strand
TACTTTTAAAGAGGTGGACGTGTCAAATTACTTGAGGTGTAGTTTCTCAAAATCTGCTGGTGATGTTTTTATTACAATGTTATATAGTAATGATTATTTTTGAAACTTGTAACTGAACTTAGTGATTGTTTTTTTAATCATATAAAAATGTTGAGACTTGTAGTGTATTGGGGCATGTGACAGGGCTTTGTCACTTTTGTTTATACAGATAGTGTGAAACTATTCTAGCTAAATGGAATCCTCACTTTTTATGTGATGCTCTGGTTCTTGTTAAGCCATATAAGGAGAATGGAAATTCCCCCATAAATTCAGGTTGTCTATCACCATATACGTATGACTTATATATTTATTTGTTCTATATGGATCATCAACTTTGAATTCATATGCTAATATGTCCTCTATAAATTCCAGGAAGCAACATGTTGACACGTGAGCATTTTCTACATGCGGAAGCCCTACTAGTTTAGACTAGATAGATCCTTTTGATCTTCTTGGTAGGTTTTTATTTTTTTTAGTTGGTGTATTCTTCACAGACATTAAAGAAATATATAAGAACTGGATTTTGTCAAAGAAATCAGTGGAGACGATGATATACAAAATGAGGATATACTATGGAGGATGAAGTTGAAGGAGCAAGCTGACTTACAACAAGCCATTGAACTTCAAAACCAGAGGTTGATGTGTCTCAAGCTGATGTGAACAAGAATAATCATCACAGGGCCTTCTTACTAAGTACTCAGCTTAGGCACATAGTTTTTGAATTATAGTTTGATAACTTTTTTATTTTTAATCTCAACTTCAATTGTAAAATAATCATAGGATTACGACAATGCCATTGAATTTATTAATTTTGATTGTTTTATTTCAAACAATGAGTTTAATTAATCTTGTAAACAATTGTGTGAAATCCACTCAAAAAATTATGAAAACCTTTGTATGTCTCATTACATATAAGAATTTTAAAAATAAACCGTTGTCTTTTGATATTTTTTGTAACGATTTAAAAGCTTTCAAACAGTTGTCTTTTGACAAGGTTTTAACAACTTAAAAAAAAGTTCTTAAACGGTTGTGTAAGAATATAATGGAATAACAATTTTTGTAGAAAACCATTGTTGTAAAGTTTCTCTAACAATACATTTGGTCTACAACTTAAAAAATGGTTACATTACATGTTTTCCAACAATGGTTCTCACTTTCTTATCAGTTGTCTCTTCAGCATTGTAACAAGTATAAATAAACTGTTGTGTTACCATGTTCTAACAAAGGTTTAAAAAACGTTGTCTGATATTCTATCAGACGAGTGCGGGATATTCAACGGAAAAATTTGAGGTCAGACAACGCCAAAAAACTGTTGTAAGATCCTGTTTTTCTTGTAGTGGGAGACCACAAGCCACGTCAGACTGTGGGGCCCACTTGCCACACCAGCATGCCACGTTATACTGTGGGGCCCACATGTGGGACTCACTTGCCACGTCAGCATGCTGACGTGGCAAGTGGGTCGTATATGTGGGCCCCACAGTGTGGCCCAATTTTTAAAAAGATTTGGAACACTCAAAGGTAACATATATTAATGTTACAGTAGTCACAGTTTCTGTTACAATAAAAATCTAAGGTAACATAAAATGTCATGTTACCGTAGGGGAAAAATATGTTAGTTTAGGTGCCTTAAGGTATCACCGACTTAGCTAACATAAAATTGATGTTACCGTAGTAACATTTAGGCCGTCCTAATGTAACATTTTATTTTGTTGTCGTATGCTGTTTATGGTGTAGTGTTTGTACTTCCCTTTGTCTTCCGAAATAACTTTTAAGCATAAAGGTATCACTAAAATCAGTTCGAACCAATCAGGATAAACCTTTGTGAGCAGGAATTTGATGAAATCGATATCGTAAAACTCATATGTTCTACTAAAAGACAATGTGCTTTCATATGATGACTTCAGAACACCTTTATCCTCAAATGGATACAAGACATATTCCATGTTATCATTTTTGAAGTAAATTGTCTCACCCCAACTTTTGTGACACCGGGCCAGATCTAACTGATATATCGAAATGAGTTAATTACCTAAATCTCGATGATTAATATTTTTATAGTAATACATTATCAATATATTATTTATTTAATGTACGAATGTCTAATAAAATTCTATATAAATTAAAAGAATTATAATCATGTTGGCGTGCACGAGTATGAAGTTAGTATACTGAAATGAGTTAATTATCCAAGTCTCAAATCATTTTATCTTATATAAATATGAAAAAATTGATAATAGAATTTTATATAAATTAAAAAAATAATTATAATCATGTTGCCGTACACATGAATGAAGGTAGTATATTGAAAGGAGGTAATCACCCAAGTCCCAAATCATTTTATCTTATATAAATATGTTATTATATAGGTTGAGCTACCCACTTTAAAGAAACAAGTATATTTCTCAATAATTAATGTTATTAAATTATAACCAAATGGTCCTCTAGGTCATATGGTTAACTTGCACTAGGTGGGTCATGGTTCAATTCAGATTTTATCATACAGTCCTAATATGTACTAGGTTGTTGGTGAGTTTCTTAAATACTTATTATTTAGCGAAAAAAAGAGTTTCTTAAATACTACTTTTGTCTCAAAATACATGTTTTTTTTTTTACCTTTTTCACATATTTTAAGGCCAATAAAAAGGACAGTTCCACAAATTTTATTTTAAATTTTCTTTTTCTTCGTAAAAGTATAAACACTAATTTAATTTTTAAAAAAATTAAAAAATAATATGATGAGCTATCACTTTTATACACCTTAAAATATGTGAAAGGTACATGTATTGTGAGACTGAGGGAGTATCTTTCTGTTTTATTCAACTCTACAGTAGTAAGACAAGTCTCCTTAAGATTCAAAAAATAAAGATCGCTTATAAAAGATCCCATACAATCTGATATAAAACGGTCATTTTAACAAAAACTATTGTGACTATTGTTAACAAAAAAACATTCAGACTTTAAAATGATAATAAAAAATATTGTGACTATTGTTAACAAAAAAACATCCAGAATTTAAAATGATAATAAATTTTTGTTCTTATGGATGCAATAACTCACAATATACTTTCACTCTATTACTTCTCACAATTTGGTACACTTGCTAGGACTTTTTGGTTATTGGCAACTTCTCAACCAACAATTTTTGGGAACTAATGGTCTTTCTAAAGAACATTCTCACTTTATCAAGCTACGCGATTCCACTGCAGAAATGCTATAATTGGTAAATGTGCCAACCATGCCCATCCTCGATCTTTCGTGACTTGCAACAAAAATCAATTATTTCCGGTCATTTGATTTCGGGGACAACAGTGGCTGAGAAAAGGATCCTACAACCATACAAATGTTACTTGAGTAAACAATCATCGTTTTAACATTTAAAAGGCACACACTTATTGTGAAGAGGCATATCCACAAAGGGTGACATGACTTACCAGTAGCTTTTGCATGCTTACTGGAAATTGGATTTGTATCAGGCAAGAAAGGACATGATCTCTTTGCTTTTCTGCTCCCATGAGCTCCAACGAACTCTTGTCCTGTGAACGTCAAGATGACATTTAATTGTAAACGGTTCAAGTTAACAATGTATTAGCAAAGAATATTAGAAGTTTCACCATTACCTTGAACTTCAGAATGGATATTATTACCCTTGCTTGAAGAAGGCCTTTCCTCTGTTCGTTGCAGAGTATGAGTTGTGACACCATTTCCAGAAGATGCCTTCTCTTCCATCCGTATCAATTCTTTCATTGGACGGGTTTTTTTATTTTCTCTTTCATCATCACTGTCAATTACATCAGTGAACACAATCAAAGCTTTATCACCCTCTTCTAAGATAGCATCAGTTCCAAAACCTGACATAAATTATTGTTAGTTACATAAGTGTTGTATTTTAACTACAATTAAGAGAAAATAGTGAGGAAGTACTGCTTCTAAAACTCACATTCCTATTTAATTTATAATTTGATCTTTTACATTTTTCTAATTTTTGATATACCTTTTTGGAACTGGGAAGAAGATTATATAATCAAATGTCAAAAGAAGAAAGCAAATTTGCTGGTTTACATCGTCCAGACCATTATGTAATAGCTATAGGAAGAATATACTAGTGTATGATGCTTAGATATATGGATAAAAGTGCACATACCTGAAGTTTTTTGCTCAAATGAAGTGTCCATGTCTCCGTTTGATGTTTGAGAGGTTTCCAGTAGTTGAGGTTGATCAGATGTCATTTCTGCCGCTGCGCTGGCTAGCAATTCTAGTGAAACAGTACATGGGATTTCTCTTTCACCAATACTGTTGACCATGTTTATGTCCTTAGCAGGAGGTTTAGTATCATTCTTTTCCAGGGAACCTAACCATAATTAACTTTTGTTACAGAATAGCAATAATTAAAAACAACAATTTAAGAAAGATATCTGGGTAAAGTTCTTAAATGCAAAGTATATTGGGAGGATAAACAAGAATATGGATATCTTTTATATAATACAGAAACATGATAGAAGTCTATCTACCTCCATCAACTCTGAGCTCAAGTGAAGAATCTTGAGTAGTAGTGCTTGAAGTGACAAGTTCACTTACACAAGATCTGCAGCGCCACCATCTAAAGTGAGTAACATCAAGTGATCCTCGTAGCTGCTCCCATCTATTTTCAGTGATTCCATCTAAGGGGATGCAAACCTTCGGGTCCGTATTCCTCTTTTCAGCCACGTGCCCGCTGATCACAACCATTAGATGTAATTGTCAAAACAATAATTGCATTCGATTGAGAACCAACTCTCTCGAAACCTTTAGAAAAAGCCTTAATTTGTAAATTCAAAAATTATATTCAACACTCACTTACTCATATAGTACACAAACAAAACAAAAGTAAAGTTAAACAATAGGAGATAGGAGGTAGCACAAGTTAATTTAAACAATAGAGGATAGGAGGGCTCAAACAAGACATATACCATGTTGAATAATTAAGACCTCTCAGAATCAAAAGGTGTTGGGAGACGGTTTTAACTAGTTAAATTATAATTAAATTCAACATTCAAAACATCGTAATGAAATAATTGTTTCAAGGCATCTGCATATTATGCATGATATGATATGCAACATTTATATGCATATAAAATGTGCTCAAGTGCAAAATTAGAGCCGTAAAAGAACCAAACTCGAACAAACTCGAACGAAACCTTAATGAACCAAACAATGTTTGGTAACTTAATTGAACAAATTTTGCCCGAGGTCGGTAATATTCAAATAGGACACGAACTGTTCGCTAATATATCTAAACTAACCGAACGCCAATGTATGTGAAAGAACACGAACTGCATATGCATATATTTTTTAAAAAGGTTATTTTTAACTTTTATTTAATGTAAAAAATTTAATGTAGAAAATTAGTAATAAATAATATTTGTTTTAAATAATTTTAAATGTAATTAAAATATAAATTATTGATATTTTTATATACATGTAATATTATAAAAATTATATTTTTGTCAAACTGAATGAGTCGAACACGAGCCGAACATGAACCGAATTCGAGTCGAACACCTTAAAAGTTCGGTTAGGTTCATTAAAATTATCAGGCGACAATTATTGTTCGAACTCACGTTCAGTAAGATATCGAACGAGCTTATCGAATTCGAACTCGAAAGAATTTGAACGAGCTCAACGAATAGTTCGGTTCGTTTACAGCCCTGTGCAAAATATAAGCAATGGGAAAGAAATACCGCATAGAGAAACGCTGACAGTTAACATCTGAAGTTCTTGAATCTATAGACAATGATTTTATACTTTCGGCAAGTTCGTTCGATCTTTTATCAGCAGCAACGCTAGAAAGGGCAACCTCACGAGTACAAGCTTTACATCGCCACCACCTATAACGAGGAACATCTAGAGATCCTCGTTGTTGCTCCCATGTATTTTCATTGATACCATTGAAGGGGATGCAAGCCCTCGGGTTTGTATTTCTCACATCAGCCAAGTACCCCCTGACCAGACACATAAGATTAAATTGTCAAAAGAGTAATTCTATTCCGCATCATAATAATTCAATGGTAAGTACAAAACGTTTAAAAAATTGTAAGTTATTAGAAAAGGCTCGAATTTGTTAAAGTGTTATATTCTACTCTTCGTGTACACCGGTAGAGTGCACAAATAAAGCACAAACTAAATTTTAAACAAGAGGGTGGGAGCGCTCAACCACCATAGATACCATAATGAAAAATCAAGATCTCTCTAAATCAAATCTTCAGGTATTACGAAAACACCTTGATTGGTTTAAATATTATACAACAACAAAATTACAATGAAAAAACGAAACTTTCAAGAAATCTGCATAACTAGTATGCTTTATATGTATAGGAAATCTAAATCCACATTTATGTCCATACAAAATATGCTAAAATTTGAGATACATATAAGAAGGGGAAACAGGAATACCGCATCGAAAAAGACTGACAGTTTAAATCCTCATTTCTTAGCACATCTGAATTCATCGAGTCTATGGACGATGAATTTATTTCGTCGACAAGTTCGTTCATAGACTGTGAGGCAGTTGTGTAGAAGCATTACCGCACTTCTTCATTCTGAACTAAAACCACAGCACCATTCAAGAAAAATAAAAATTGATTGGAACGTAAATTATATGTATGTAGGAAAAAATGAATATTATAACAAGAGTCCACCATCAAAAGAAAGAAAAAAAATTCATGTTAAGAATATAAGATTCCATGTTTAAAAAAAATTAGTATCTACAGTTTATGCAAAAATATGCATTCTAAAGTTTTGCTGCACAGCAGAAATAAAGAATAACACAGAGGATGTCCAAATGAATATATTTATTTCTTTAAAATTTACAAACGTATGAATTTTCTGTTTAGGAAATGCAAAAACATTTAGGTAGAGAAAGAAAATTCAAAAACTTTAATACGAATCTATTACATTACGAAAAAGAAAATGCCGCTAAGAGGAAATCAACATTTACATAAAAAAATAATGCTACATTATATAAGCAAACCCAAACTCCTCTAACTACACTTTATTGATCATGGTATCATACATCTAAAATATCAGATTCATTGTCATCGCCTGCTTGCAAACTTAACAAATATTAACTCTAAATATGTTCTGTGATCACCTTAAAGGAACACATACATTTGAATCGTATGGATTTCAATTTCTAAAATTTCATAATAAAATATTATAAGGATATCATATTTTTATCCTTTAAGATATCATATTTCATAAGTTTTAAAAAAAATTACAATAATTTTTATACGTTTATCACCATAGAAGTAAATACATTATAACGAAAATCTTGGTATCAAATTCGCGTATCAAATTTATAGTATCAAATCATTGGTATTCAAATATTTATACTCTCGTAAAAAAAATTAAATAAGATGATATATTTCGTAATGATCATACATCTCCAAATATTATTGTTTAAAAAAAATAAATATGGGTGCAAAATTTTTGCTCCTCAATTTCAAAATTTAGTAATCCAATATCGGAACTAATATTAATCAACAACAAAATAATTAGCTAAGACAAACTATTATTAATCAACAAAATAATTAGCTAAGACAACAATTGACATGACAAGAGTATATTCAGTTCAACACAAATTAAACATAGACAAATCAAGCAATTCATTTAAGTGTTTCAAGCACTCAACTTTAAGTTAACAAATTAAATTAATATACCCTGGTCCAAAACAAATTGAACAATGGAGAATCAACAAAATAAAATTAAACATAAACATGTACATATTCAATGAAGGATCCGAACAAGGAGATCACTGCACAAATATTATTTTGCATATTCTGTTTGCAGAAAACATACATATGATCTTTAAATTTGTTGGGATTTTTAATTTTAAACTTAGTTAGGCTTTATCATTTTGTTTTGGGCTGTGTTTTATTATCAGTATTGAGTCTGTAATGCATTTGATTTAGTCAATAAGTCTAGAGTTTGTTTAGGATCTGGTGTGATATTGTAGGACGTAGTTGAGTTCATATAGGAGAGTAGTGGTTGGTTGTTTCCTAGTTTGTAGTATCCGTTTGAGGTGGTATTTCCATATATCTGCAGTTGTAATCTTTCATGAATAATTAAGGGAGTTTGACAGTACATGTGCTAGCTGGTTTATCAGTTTCTATACAAGTAATTTTAGTATTAAACACTCATAACGTTTACATATTAACAACACTTGGTATCAGAGCGGGTATTTGGCAAAATATGGAGTACATGTCGAAGGCTACTACAATGGATGTAGGGAAGAGCAAAGGAGGTTCGATGGGTCTAAGTTATCCAATGCTAACCAAAACAAACTATACAGTTTAGGCATTGAAAATGAAAGTATTGATGCAAGCGCACGGAGTTTGGGAGGCAGTGGAACCAAATGACCCCAAGACGGCTGTAGAGGACCGGACGGACAAGATTGCTCTGGAAATGATATACCATGGAATACCTGAGGAGCTGTTGCTTTGTATAACAGACAAGAAGAAGGCGAAGGAAGCCTGGGATGGTTTGAAAACCTTATGTCAGGGCACAGAAAGAGTGAAAGCTGCGAAGGTTCAAACTATGAAAACTGAGTTTAAATCGTTGATGATGAAAGACACAGAGAACATTGATGATTTCAATGTGAGACTAGGAGGTCTTGTTACTAATATACGTGCACTAGATGAAGAAATGGCGGAATCCTATTTGGTGAAGAAATTTTTACATGCAGTACCACCTAAGTTCTTGCAGATAATGTCTATAATGGAGTAATTTGGAGACATTGACACCATGTCAGTCGAAGAAGCTGTTGGGTCACTAAAGGCCCATGAAGAAAGACTGAAAGACCAAAAGGAAACGACTGGAAATCAACTGCTTTTGACAGAAGAAGAGTGGGCGAAAAAAGAAAATGATAATGGAAAACTTTTGCTCACCAGAGTGGAATGGTTGAAGCGTACCAGCAGAGCACGTGGAAACAGAGACAAGAGCAAGATGAGATGTTTTAATTGTGGCACTTTCAGACATTTTATTGTGGACTGTAGGAAACTAAGACGTTCTAAAGAAACAAAACCTGAAGCTCACATGGCTCAGACAGAAGATGATGAACGTGCTTTATTGCTTGCAAAGCATGACAAAGAAATTGACATGATATTGCTGAATGAAAGAGGAGTTGTACCACAATTGGTGACGGATGCAAACAATCAAGGCACGGAATCAAATTTGTGGTATCTTGACTATGGGGAAAGTAATCACATGATGGGTGAAGAATCAAAATTTAATGAGCTGAACAAAGAAATAACTGGGCAAGTGAGATTTGGTGATGGTTCGATAGTAAAAATTGAAGGAAAGGGCACAATTATCTTCAAGTGTAAAAGTGGCGTTGTGGAGAGTAGGAATCGTACTTTGATGGAGATGGCACGTAGTTATCTTAAGGATATGAAATTGCCTCAAAATCTGTTGAGGGAAGCTATACACCACACGGTGTATGTTTTGAATAGGCTACCTACAAGGGCACTGTCAGCAAAGACGCCTTATGAAGCGTGGACCAAAATCAAACCAGATGTCATCCACATACATGTTTTTGGATGTTTGTCTCGTATGAAAATTCCAGTGATCATGTTAAAAAGCTTGATGACAGAATTGTGCAAGTGGTGAATCTCGGAAAAGAGCCGGGTACTAAAGCCTACACACTACAAGGAAAACAGGCTCAGACAAGTATTTTTCCCCGTTGTCTGATAGGTAAATTTCCCGTTGAGTATTGAGATGCCGTCTGATGCGCGTATCAGACAACGATAGCCAAGTGATGTGTGAAACTCTACAGACAACGGAAGTTGTTTATGGTAATGTTGTATAATATCCAGAAACAACAACGTTTAATCAAAAAAAACATTGTCGGAAGGAGTATAACTCAAGTGTTTTATGAAGTGGAGAAACACTTGTGTAATATTGTCACAAGTAGTATGACTTCAAAACAGAAAATACAACTCCTTGTATATGCTAGTTCAGTGTTGTATATGTTAACAGACAACATTTTCTAATCTTAAGAACTGTTGTGGTAATGCTCTGCTGAA
>PHNY01106642.1:5705-16221 GCA_003724115.2 Anethum foeniculum | reverse complement strand
TTATAATTACTTCTAAATCTAATTAATAATGTAAAATATATGCAAATCAATTTAATTATTCCTTGTTCCGCATCATTCTCCTCTCCTTTAAAGAAAACTCGACCACGAGTTTTATAGTAAAAAAGAATCAACAATCCTCGAATGGGGCTCCATATGATTTGGACCTGAATTTGTGGAATCCATTGAGATATATCTTCACGTTTGACTTCATAAAACCATTTTGGAATTCCAAAATGGATATGCTCAACAAAATCCAATTTGGCTTGAACTTCTTTTCCAGAGAAGAACTCATCATGTTCCTTTTGTTGCTCGGTTTCAACATGTTCATCATGCTCGACTTGTCGCTCAGTGTCAACATACTCATCATGCTCCATTTTTGGCTCAACTTCAACTTTCTTTACGATTTCAATAGGCTCAGAATTTAAATTCGAATTCGTGCTTTTTGTTAATGCCTTGATAGAATTACAAGTTTGTTGCATCTTTTCCAGTCTAGCACTCATTTCCTTTGATACCTTCAACATTTGTTGTAGTAACGATCTTTCACGCTCATACTCGAGATGTGCAATCAAATCATCATGGTAATGCAATGTTTCACATGATAGCTTATAATCGTAGCTTGACGGATGAAGCAATGGAAGTAAATTTAATATAACTTGACGATGTGTTTTCGCACAAGTTATCTCAAGATCAATTGTTTCGGGTGTTTTTGGTGATGACATCATTTTTCCCAAGAAGATCAGGAAGTATGGGGCTGTTCTCAGAATTTCGGAAGAGCAGGGTTTTGTTTTGCAAATTTAAGGATTGTTTTGAAGGTTTCAGGACCTGGTTATGGTGGCTGGCTGGAGGCTCTTGGTGGTTTCGGAAGAGCAGGGTCTTGTTTTGCAAATTTAAGGACTGTTTTGAAGGTTTCAGGACCTGGATATGGTGGCTGGCTGGAGGCTCTTGGTGGCTGCTGAGACGCTGATGGTGGCAGGAAACAGCGGCTGATGGTGGCTGGTGTTGGCAGTTGGATCTTTTTTTTTTCTTTTTTTTGTTAGGAAGGTGTTTGTTAAAAGGTTTAGGTGAAGGAACAGTGGCTCTGATACCACTTGATGCAGGACAGGGGCTAGGCAGGGTTAAATAGGGGATAAATGGCCTATCTCCGCAGAGAATCAGCAAAAACACACAATAAATCCGTAGATTGAATTCATAATTTAACTCTATTCAATAAATAAAAGATTACAAGAGTTTATATAGATAATTAATCACTTGGGAGGCAAGTAATTTCCTAAAACCAAATCCTTATAAATATACTAATTGAAGGAAATAAATCCTTCTATTATTTTAATAGAATAATCTAGAATCTTCCTAATAAATATACTTAATATAACTATAACTACCCAATCAATTATATTTACTTCTAAATATAATTAATAATGTAAAATATATGCAAATCAATTCAATTATCCCTTGTTCCGCATCAACAGTGTGAAAACCTTATGCACTTAGTACTACCTTTACTGGAGTAGGTGTTAGGAAATATTGCAAACGTTCTCCCTTTTGAGTTTTAGAATACTAGACAGAGAATCAGTAGAGTTGAAGAAAATGAGTCACTAAGCTTCGATAGTATTGTGTTCGACAATTTACTTTTCCTATTATGTTATGAGATATATGAGTGGAGTCTTTTGTTATTAGCAATATATCGATAGTATGGCGTGGATTTTTTTTTTTAATTTGTTTCAAAGATACATTTTACCACTTTTCTAATATTAGAAAATTAATTTATGATCTAGGAGGATGTACTTATCCCTGGAATTTGTGAATCTATTGATGGAGAGAAGGATCCTGAATGTCTATTGCTAGCCTTCCAAATTGTGGAAGTTCTGGTGCATTTATTTCCAGATCCAACTGGCCCGCTTGCAAGTTATGCCACAGATCTTTTTGAGAATTTGAGCTGTTACTTTCCTATTCATTTTACACATGTAAGATCTGTGTTATCTACTTAACTTATTCCTTGTACATCTAGTTCTGGTATAGACACTGCTCTTCATGAACATGCGATGCTAAAAATCACCTGGAGCACAAGTTTTTCCGCTCTTAGTAGCATGTGTAATTTTAGAATTTATGATTGCAAACTTAGCATTTCTGGTGTGTAATTCCTACATCAAATGTTCTACAAGCTCACTGCTTATTAAAATAGGTAATCGTAGACTGTTCTGGTGCATAGTTTCTACATGTTTATATCTCACCCATAAAATAAATGAAAAGAATTGTGACAAAAAGATATGCTAGGATGTTAACTAGTGTTGTGAAAAGAGTTACTTACGAGCTTCATAAGTAGGCAATAATAGTATGTGTGTTTAATTTGGCAATAAAGTGCGCAACAGAACAAAACATACACCTGATCTGTTCCACCTCGAGCTCATCCCTTGGAGCTTCTTCTTCATCTATCGTTAATGAAGACAATGAAGAGGAAGAGAAGGAAATTAGGCCCTAAAGATAGAACTAATTGATTCTGAAGCATAGGTGTTGAACTTAAGCTGATTTATGTCAAATGACCTATATTTATTGTTACATACTATTATTTTCCAAGTATTGAAGTATCAACAAATTTGTTTCAGTATGTGTATGATATGCAGTATATAGTATGTTTTATTTCACTAGTTCAACTTTTGGCAAAGAAACATTTGTTTAAAGTGTTTTTTTGTGAGTTTGCACCTGTCACGACACACTGTAAATTCATGTGTGCATGGGACTGAATCTACTTTCTGTACAGTTTCTCGTACAAAAATATCTCTAATCAACCTATTATAGATGGACCAGATTCTAGGCCATCTATTGGTATAAAAAGTATTGTTTATGTTGCTCTTGATGATAATAATAATATGTAAAGCATGACAACCATGCAGTATTAATTTTGGCCTGTTCCTATTAGTTCTCACATGTGCCCCATACAAGGTTAAAGTAGGTTTCTTTGCTAATATTATTTATTTTTGTTTAGGTCAATAGGCCAAACATTAATATTGAAGTAGAATATCAGTATTAACGCCTATGCATCAGAAGTTACCCCATTATAAACTACACCAAATTGTAATTGTATCTTAAATTGTTGACTAGTTTCCAACTAATTGGCAAGTAGTAAAATTGCAAGCGATTTAATTAAGCGACTTAAATTTAGAGGCAATTCGTACTGGCCCAGGTGATCTGTTCACGAGTCGACTATTCTAGTGACTTACCAGCCTTGGTTTTTATAGAATGTAACATATATGTAATCGGCTATTGTTATTCATTTTGCCATGTAAGTGATCAAAAAATAATTTATTGTAATATTCACTAGCTTATATAATGGGCATATAACTTAAAATTATTTGTCTGTAACTAATAAGTGTTTGTATAGCTTAAATATTTCATTTACTATATAATGATTAATTATCATAAGTCAGTGGTATATAACTTTCAAAAAATTACAAAGGCATGGACCTTACATAGGGCAGGAGAAATCTTTTTGTTGTCTACTAATTTTATCTTATTAACTATTCAGCAAGTAGTCTCTAAGATATGTATGTATAAATTTTCTTTTATATATTATTGGCTTGTCGACTAGTGACGACTAGTAGCTGTGTGGGACCCCGTTGACACGCCTCGTCATACAGATTTAACGACCAAGCTTGTATGAGTTCTGTTGCATGCATATATATAATTTACTCTTCCTTTTTAGTAGTATTTTGTTTCTAATTGAAGGGAATTCTCACTGCATTTTAATACTACTCTCTTTCTTCTGGCATCAGCTTCTGTAGATCATTAATTGCTATAAAGTGGATTTTTAGAGGTGCATGTTTAGATATTGTAAGCAAGTTACTTTTTTGATTACTTGAAGTTGATGCCCTAGTGTTTATGGTCTAGAAAGTGGTACTCTAATTCAAGATCTTTGATTTGCACGCGAGTAAAGGAAGTGGGGGAAAATATTATGATGATTGATGTCAAACATGTTCTTGGTACTCCCTTGTGTACTGTGAGTGCATTTGACACTGAACTTTTTTCTTAAAGGTGATTTAGCCAATAATTAAACCCTAATCTTTCTCTTTCTCCACAATAGAAGTTGAAAAATTAAACCTTAGTGTATATGCTTGCTACATTCTGTAGTATTTTATTTGTAGTCTCATTTCATATATTTACTTATTCAGCCGAAGGGGGAGGATATTGATGTGAAGAAAGAAGAGCTTTCACGGACATTGATGGTAAGTGCCTAACTTTAGGTGGCATACCTGTGTCAGATATCAAAATTTTCTATGGATCGAACACTTAGTGCTATTTGATATGTAACTGCTTAAAAGCTTGATTTGTGTTGCACTAGCTAATGATGTACTCGACAATTACAATATCACGACTGTTTGTATGTCTTTAACAGCTGCATGCAAGTATATTAAAATCTCATCAGAAACATGCCTTGTTAGGTTCTAAATGGCTAAGATGAAGGTTTTCTATAGTTGAAAGTGTGACAAGTGAAACCTAAAAGCAGTTGAGTGCACACGTACATTAAATGTACTGCTTTACAAAGAAATTTTAATTGTTATTTTTGCTACGAGTGGTAACTGCTGTCTGTGCAATTATTTTCTTTCAAGTGTCCTCTTTGTTTTTATATTAGCAAAAATAAAAATAAAAATTTCCAGCTTAAGAAAAATTGTCTAACATCATTATTGTAAAATTTACAAAAGTGCCTGACACTAATCTCATGGAGTGCACTAGATGCATATTTTTGTACTAAAATAGTGATGCATATAAGAATCAAAAGCATAGTGATATGTACATGTAGAATAATGAGCTATGATAAAGATAATTGAAAGAGATGTAGCAGCTAGTGAGCTCTCATTTTGTACTGCAAATGCTTGAGAAAAAATGCCTATGCCTTATTTGGACTTTTTTTTTGCTAAACTTATTTGGACATTTACCCCTTAAAATAATCTATTTCATTTTTAATTTTTTTTTTTTTTGCTATATAGAGTTATGAAAGAGAGTGATCATTTGGGCTTTTGTTAGTACTAACAATATATTTCTCATAATATGATATAAGTATCTTGGCAAACAGTAAATTGTGGGGGAGGAGGATTTCATTTACCCAAATTCTACTTTGTTTTCCTTTTTTCAAAAATCTTACTAGTTTGTGCATCTTTCAGATGGCATTTGCTTCCACACCTCTGTTTGAGCCATTTGCCATTCCGCTACTTCTTGAGAAGCTTTCTTCTTCTCTGCCACTAGCTAAGGTTTACAAACTTCGAAGCCATGTTTACTAAATTGCAGCTCATTACTTTTAGTATATCTCTCTTTCTACCCATACCTTTCTGACTTCAATTGGCCACAGGTAGAATCCTTGAAGTATCTTAGTTATTGTAGTGACAAGTATGGGGCAGCTAGAATGGCAAAACATGTTAAAGTTATGTGGTCTGTGTTGAAAGATATAATCTATACTTCACCAGAATCCGTCTTATCTTTGGAATCAGAAGTGGTTGATGGCATGAGCTTTCGAGAAAGTCATACTGTGACGGAAGCCCTTGTACTTCTACAAAAGGTTATTTACCAAAACAGCAATCTGCTCTTAGATTTGATCGTCAGTGATGAAGATATAAAAAGAACTGTAGACGACATTCATCAGTTTAAGGAATATAATGGTATTACCTTGCAAAGCAAACAAAGATTACATGCAGTTGGTTGTATTTTGTATTTATCTGCCAAAGCTTCCATTGGTTCCTGCAACAGAGTTTTTGAAGGTTTCTTTCCGCGCTTAATCCATGCCCTTGGGATTTCACTTGATAACTCAGATGCTCCCCTTTCTTCACCATGCAACTTTGGAGCAACTTACCTCTGTGTTGAACTCCTTGCTGGTTGTCGAGCTTTGGTTGTTGGAACAGAAAGAAATACCTCAACTGATGCTCTCGCTAAAGAGGCATGGTGTAATATGCTATGTAGTTACGATACTTTGTTGACTAAAATATTTGGTTTTACCCTGGTAACAGGTCAGGATGGGAGTACTCAGAGTGCTTATTTACACTATGGAGGTACTTATCCATGTTCATCTGAGAGTGTCTCTCTTACAGAATATAGATGTTTAGTGCTGACAATTGTGAGTATATGTATGGAAGTATATCTAAGCATAACGGTTTGTTTGATAATATCGTTACAAATTGGTTTTATTTTGTATATCTTTATAGACTTTGGCAAATCTTGTATTTGTACTTAAGTTGCTGAAACTAGATCAGTCTTGTATTCCTTTTTCCTCTTTGTTAGACATTGTCATGTTATAAATGATATCAACTTCTATACAAATTTAGGTGTATTGTAATTAATGAACACTTATTCACATGCTAAATGATGTTTTTTTCTTCTTGTTCTATATTGCAGTAAAAGGCCTCCAAATATTGGCTACGTTTCCTGGAAACTTCTTTCCACTATCTAAATCCGTATATGAGAGTATCTTGTTAAAGTTGATGTCTGTCGTAACTTTGAATTTTAAGGATGCTTTGTTATGGAAGCTGGCATTGAAGGCACTAGTGGAAATTGGTTCATTCATTGATAAATCTAAAGACACTGAGAAGGCTCGAAGCTTTGATGCCATTGTTGTCGATAGAACTGCTTCTTTAATGTTATGTAACGATCTTACTATGCCTTCACAACTGAAGCTTGAAATAATTTCTAGCATTGGCACAACTGGGCTGAGTTGCATGCAAAAAGTTCTTCAGGGGTTGGAGAGTTCTTTATCGGCTAGTTTATCTGGAGTTTACGTATGTGTGTTTCTAATATCTTTTCTTTAGAACCCGTATCTTTATTAAAAAGAAGGTTGTCATGCAATGTTCTTGCATTAACTGGTTCATTTACATACTTATTAATTGAGATTTACTTTTAGTAAGGGGTACATGATAAAAATCTACTAAAATAGCTATCAGAGTAGGGGTGTCACTTACCTTAGATTTGAGGACATTGCATGCATTCCTTTTTGTTGCTTCGTTTTTCTATTTATTTGTTACTGGGGTTTTCTTGTGAATGCGGTTTCTGTTTCTTTTTTTTTTTTTTGGTTGACAAAGCAACACAATTTTTGTATAGGTTAACGGGGATCCTGAGCTTCTTGGAATAGCGACTTCTCTTTTGGAGTGTTATTCCTGCAAAGTGCTACCATGGTATGATCTTCTTTAGGTTTTATTTTGGATAGTCCATCCATTCTTTTGTCCCCCCCTTTTCTTAATTGTTAAGTTGATCACTCATTTTTAACATTTAAAATTAACATGAATTCAAAAACAATCTATTCAAAAGCTCTAGGTCACAGGTGTTTTCGAACATGCTTGGTTTCCGACGTTTTACTTTTATCACATTACAATTTTCTTGTATTTGTTACATAGATGCTAATGAAGTGACTGTTTGTTGGTTTCCATTGAAATGAATGTCGTTGACATTAATCACAAGATAACAGTCACAATATTTGTTGATGATGAATGTCTTAGTTCTATTCTATATCTAAGGGAAGTTAATTAAATATAACAGGGTAGTAGGAGTGAGCTCATCTGTCTTTTACTAAATAATTTAAATAGTCTCAGATTTCTTGTGTTGTTATATCCACTTTGATTGTTACGCCTGTCAAAAGTAGATTGCTCTGCAAAAGCAAATTGTCTACATTTTATTTGGAATTCGTTTAATTCTGGCTTATGATATCGGAAGAATTTGTAGGATATATACACCAAGCCTTTTAGCATCATACTCATACCCCAATCTTCTTTTCATTCCATGAACTTTTAATAAGCAAGGTGTTAGCATTGGACTATAGATCTGAGAGCAGGTAGCGTGTGTTCACATTGTAATCTACCCGTGGGTTGCATGTTTCGCTTTTCCTGATATTTTCAGGTATCTATCCTCTAATAATTGCTGAAATGGATCAGGTTTGACAGTATTGGAGGTCACGAGGAAGTCCAGTTTCACTTCGCACTTAATATATGGGACCAAATTGAAAATAACATGTCTTTCTGCATTAGTTCTCAGGAACAGGTAAGTGCAGCTCGTATTCAAGTACTGCTAGTTGTATAAATTTCATTCAACTTAAACCCTTGAAAAAATTTTAGAGCCAATTTTCATATAATTGGCGGTTAGAATTATTGTAAATGTATGAAAATGTACTCTTTAAAAACAATAATAATTTTCATTTCAGAAGCTACTTCCTGCGGCAATGACAGCCATGCAGTATGCTGTTGGAAGGTGTTTGGTGCAAAGTCAGACAGTAATTGTCAATAGAGCTTTTAGCTTGCTTTCATCTATTACCTCTATCCCAGTAAAAGATCTTATGAATGAAACCACACTGGTAAAAGTAGAAGGTTTTGAATCCAATGATGATCTAGACTGTTTTTCGTGTAGAGATAAATGGATAATTTCTTTATTTGCTTCGGTGGTTGTAGCGCTACGCCCTCAAGCACACATCCCAAATGTGAAAGTGATATTACAGTTGTTCCTGACTACACAGCTATATGGTCATGTAGCGTCAGCTCAGGCATTAGGCTCTATAATTAATAAGCTACCTGTAGAAGTTGGGAACATGGATGCTTCAAAAGCTTTTAGTCTTGAAGAAGCAATGGATATGATTTTTTGCAGTAGATTATGGATTTTATGTAATGAAGGTCCAACTGAATGCTCGGTAGCTGGGAAAAAAAATGAGATAGGTTTTAGAAACAGCCTCATAGTTCAGAGTCATGCTATCGAAGGTTTAGCATGGATAGGAAAGGGATTGCTCATGCGAGGTCATGAAAAAGTGAAAGATATTGTAGTGACATTGTTAAGTTGTTTACTATCAAATTATGAACAGGGGTTTCACTCTATTATGAGGTCGGCTGCAGATGCTTTTTATATACTTATTAGTGATTCTGAAGCTTGTTTAAATAAAAGGCTACATGCAACTATAAGGCCGCTCTATAAGCAACGTCTTTTCAGTATTGTTCTGCCCGTTATACTATCTTTGATATCGAAAGCTGATTCATCAATCCAAAGGTAATACATCTTGTGGGACTGTCTAAGTGTTCTTCTGTTTATTCTCTTCATGATATTCTTTTAAATTTTTTTTTTTTGTGAAAGTTATAAAATATTTAATGTAACATATAATGAATTTACTAGTAAGGTTTTCAGCTAACACTTGCTTGGTCAGTAAAATGACAGAGGTGGTTAAATATATTATTAATAGCCACAAAAGTTAATGCATTTTGTAAAAGAAGGATGAAGTTGGAATGTGCATTTTTCCTTGGCTTCTTTGTAATTACAATGATAAGCTTTGAGCTATTGTCAAACTCTTTACTGTTACAGAGCCATGCTGTATCGAGCTTTTGCTAATGTTGTATGTGGTACTCCACTCGGTGCTATTTTGAGCGAAGCAAAGAAGGTGAACCAACTGGTCCATTTCATTCTTTTTTTTTCAACTTTGAAGTTCTCTATGTTTGATTAGTAACTTGCCATTTCATTGTTTGAGTTTCAGCTCATCCCCATCCTTGTAGACAGCTTGTCTATATTGAGTGACGATATTCTTCATAAGGATATAGTTTACAGTATATTACTTGTCGTATCTGGAATCTTGACGGATAGAAAACGTAAGGGCCTATCTTTTGACTTCTTTCTTTTGTTTTTTATCAATAAGATGTATAATAATTTATCTCAAACTGTTGGAAGCTCATTTGATCTAGAAAATCTTGTAAAGCTGTCCTCAATAAGGTCCAGTTTTGCATCTTGATTGGTAAATAATCTTACTTTCTAGCACAGGGTACTCATGAAAGACGACACAAATACCTTCATTCATTCCTGTAGAAATTCATATAAAGTCTGCCTTGTATCATCTTGTATCTCTTTCCTTTCAAACAATCCAATTATTAGCTTCTTGAGATGTTAATTTTGATCACCGTAGTTTTAACTCTTCTACGTAGGGAGATAGGAGAGGCTGTACAAACAGTATATTCTGGCAATATGGAGTAGTTTTTTTTTCAGTCCTATTGGTTGGATTTTGTTTATCCCACCAAAACATTTAGTTCTCATTTCATGTCTGCAGGATCAGAAGTTGTGGTAGAGAATGCTCATATCATCATCAGACGCCTTATCGCACTCGTTTCCTACCCCCATATGATGGTACGATTATGAGACTTCCACGTTCGATTATTTTTCTTACAGGAATTTAATATTTCGCTTTGGGATTTCATTTTGTTACAGGAATTTAATATGCAGTACCATTGAAAGCTGATGCATTCATTAGTGTTATAAAATCGATTAAGTTCAAGAAAAGCTTCCTTCTGTTTTTCTTGTAACTGTTGCAAGTTGTCTGGTAACATAGAGCATAGGCAGTAATTGCCATGGCTTGCGGGAATGAAATTATAATATAACTTTGGATATTAGTAGTATCCTTTTGTATTATTTTTTTTGTTCCTTTTGAATAAATTAAGTACTAAAAAGGTGTGCAATGAGCTTATGCATTGAATATATTGCTAAGTTTTAGTTTTAAGTTAGTAATTTTAAACTTTGAACATGTTCA
>PHNY01106606.1:11407-24910 GCA_003724115.2 Anethum foeniculum | reverse complement strand
CCTTGATCTTAAAGAAAAACAAGAAAATGCAAAGTTAGTAACATGAAAACACTATTCATTACTATTCATCTTCTTCTTTGATGAATTGTTTAGGTTAGTTAGACATAGAATCTAACTCCCTGACTCCTTGCTCTTCTTAATCTAGTATTATCGAAGCTAAAGAAACAAACCTTGAAATTTTTGATGGAGTTTAGCTTGAGTTTTTGAAATTTTTTGGAAGGAAAAGGGGAAGGGGCCGAATATGAAGAAATGGAGGGGAAGGAAGAAGAAAGTGTTGGGTGATTTGTGTGGTGTCTTGATTTTTTTTGCGGTGGAATTATTAATCAAGCATTTGATTAGCTTAAAACACTTTGTTGAAAATTAATGGTGATGTGTAAGCTTGGTGGCTTGCTAATTGCCACATAATTCATGGCCAAGTGTCACTTAATCAAGGTGGAAGGGTATTGCTTTGGTGGTTAACTTGTGTCCACATCCTTGCACTACTTGCATTACACACTCGTTTAGTTGTTTTACGACTCATTTAACGTTCGTTCTCGTTGATCGTTTCGAAGGAACGTATCTGTGGTTTCATTATCAGGGGCTTTATAATTCCTTCTGAATATCCTTATTCATTCCTTAATTCCCTTTTACGTCCTTGGTTTAGAATTCCTTAATTCTTAATTCATGATTCAATTCCATCAGTGTCTGGTGGAATCTCGGGAAAAATGAAAGTGTTCGTTTTCGAAATCTGACGACTTTTACATACATTTATATTCAATATAGAATACTAATACGAATTCAGAACTTTGATAAAAGGATCCCTATATAGGGTGGTCTGATAATATTTTACAATCAACATAACTTACTATTCATCAGGTTTTGGATAGTTACAAAAATTGGATTTATTACATCTCCCTTTTGTAGTTTTATACCATCATATCTTACATTTTAAATTATTTACAGAAAGCTGCAACCGTTACTTTTAAAGTAATGAAAATCAAAGACGAGGAAAACTGGTGGTATATATAACAGTTGTAACAATTGTCACAAGGAGGTGGAGAAAATTGAGAATAAGTATAAATGTATGGACTGTAGGCGAAATATACCGTATGCAGAGAAAAGGTAAATAACATATGTAAACCAAGTTTTAAAATTGCCTGTTGCTTTTATAGGGTTAAAGAGCTGGTGATATTTGTGTAGTTGATTAATTATCAAGTTAACTTTTCAAGAAATAAATGTATAAATGTATGTGTTTCTTTCTACAGGATGAGGTTGTTTATTCTAGGTGAGGATAGTACATTTGCATATAACGTGATACTAATGGACCGTGTTGTTAAGAGGATAGTTGAAAGCACTGCAACTAACCTCTTGAACGAATGTAAAAAGGTATAATTGTATAATTTGGCATACATAATTCATACCATCAATTTAACCAACCTATCGATTTTTTTACACAGGTAGCACCCCCATGCCTACTTCCTTGAAAGATATCGTTGGGAAAGAGATCACCGTTAATTTGTCTCTCACTGAAGCAAATATTGTTGGTGATAGTAATGTTTTTGAAGCCGTTGATTTGTATGACATATCAACAGTTGTCAAAGGAAAAGATTACTCACCTATTCCAAAGTGCCCTTCCTTTAATAGTTCTGAGGTTTGTACTGTCCAACTCAATTTAGAAGCATATAGTTAAATTTAGACGTGACCTTAATTTTGTTGTTTAAATTTTTTATGGTATAGATAATGGAGGGTATAAAGTTGTTCGATACACCAGGTCTCAGCAGCTCAGTTGCTAAAAAGATTAAAAAGGTGAATCTAATCTTCACAAGGATATTTTAAAATATGTGTTGTCAGTGACAAACATTCCAATGTTTACTAAATGTGATGTGATGTGATATGCAGGAAGTTTGATACTGTCGTCTCATGACTTGACGTGAAGCAATGTTGGATGGATTGAAGGTCATCTGTATTGTTTTTATGTTTAATAATGAAGAATAAAGCTATTAGACTAAGTTTAATAAGCATTTTCTCTGTTTGAAAGACAGCTTTCCCTTATTATATTTATTATTGGTTTCATTCCGTTAAGTTATATTTGGATTTCTCAAACTCAGATTGGATATTTGTAATTTATTGCTTTTGAATAAGTACACATTTGCTATTAGACTAATTTTAGACCTAATGTTTTGTTTTATGTTTTTATACCAGTGCATTAAAGCGTAATGATTAAGGTCTGTGTGTTCATCACTTTACTCTACGTTATATAGAGTTGGTTTAAACATATTAACTGATATTTCGGTTGATCCTAAACTACATTATTCCAGTAGCCCCCAGATACTTTAAACAAGTTATGCTTGCTATAGGAGTGAATTTATACTAATGCAATTTCAAGATTAGAAATCAAACTGGACGGCATCTTTAGGACGTATACAGGAAATAATCTCTACGATTTGTTATTTACATCTAAAGGTCCTGAATGTAAATTTTTAGACAAATTTTGATGTTGACAATATTTTCAGGAGTTGACACTCTGATAACAAATTTACAGAGTGTAAATATAGGAGGAAGAGTCTCTACGTATAATAAATTTCAGTAAGTTTGTAGGTTATATTAATTTGTGGTAGTTTCGGTATTGTAAGAAGTAGCTACTTTGTTCATCTCATAAGTATATTAACAGGTATTATCCTCAGTAAACTAATTTATTAACTTTTTCTGAATTTAGTCCTGTGCATAATAATCCTGTTCCAGTTTATGTCATTTGTTTGTTTTCAGCACGTATTCCTTTGCATGATATTACTAAGCATCTGCAGAAAACTTGGGATGTCAATGAAATAAATATTATACAAAATTCAAGAACAGATAAGTCTACAGGTTAAGTTTTAATTTCAAATCTTATATCGTAATACTGTAATATGTTCTATTTTTGTAGGCCCCGACTTTGTATAGTTTGGTTGTTCTTCTTATTTCTAATGTAGATTCTTTTTATTAGTTTGTCTTCCTTACTAAATAAAATAAATGAGGCACATTTACTGAAGATGACAAATAAAATTTGTGATAAATTGGTAAGTGGAAAGGAATAGCACCTAGATATTGCAAGCATAGCCCTGAAGACAATTATTTGTGATCACATGTTTTTTTTTCTTTTTTTTTCTAATGCATGAAATCGTACCTTCTAATCAGAGGTAAGGAGGGTTCTCAAACCAGACGGGCTTTACCTATTTGTAGAACACATTTCAGCAAAAGGTAGAATATTAATTTCTCTATTTAGTCGTTAAACTACATACTGACTATTTTGTATCAGCTTTATCACCTCTTGACAATTGAATTTAAATGATGTTGTGTAGCAGATGCTACAATTCTAAATTTAACAAAAAAGGTATTTAGATCCTCTCTAGGAAATAGTTGCTGATGGCCGTGACTGGAATTATTGACTCTTGGAGTACAGTATTTTCAGTCTGATAGTGAGATACTCATACCAAATTCTCACTTTAAAATGGCCATCATTACTTAATATTGAGGATCTCATCACTTTATTTACTCCTTCTTTTTCTCAACTGTAACAGAAAATTATTTTATTTGAGGTCTGTATTAGTCCAGTCATGTAATCCATTATGGAATTCTTAGCCTCGAGAATTTATTTGTTTGCTTTTGGTACCGTGTTAGCAGGACTTGGTCGTGACAGTCAGACAAGGGTCGAAGTCGGAGAGGGTAAGAATCCAAATATATGATTTTTAGTTTTAAAAATGTATGTATATTTGGATATAGATTCATCTTCTTCATTGGAGGAAAGATTCCCAATGGCTTGAGCGTAGACGCGGTCTGGCAGTTGGCATAGACTCAGGTTTTTCTAATAAAATGAAGTAGGAGAACCATGAGATGCTTCAACCTTTGAATTTTGCTAGGTAATTTGACCCCTTTACTGTAGAATCATCTCTGCCTCATCAAGTCCTCTCAAGATATTCACCAGACACGCTTGGGAGAGTCCATGATGTCCATAACATATTTGGATACATGTGGAACAATTGTAGCAGCAAGTGTAGCCAACAAAGTTTCATGAATCTTAAGCAAGAAATTTCCACATGCCTTATTAGTTATTAGTATGAAAATGAGGTAGATAATTCATGCTTCGAATCAATTTTTCAACAAAAGTTATAACTATGCATAAGGTCTCAAGTGGAAGTTGTCTTTACCTTTATATTCTCTTTATTTTAGCAGGGCAGAGAAATCTAAATGAAGGGAGAGTTATTGTTGTCAATTTAGTGGACTATACAAACAGAATTGGTATTGATGCTACTCTCGGATTAACGAACAATTAAGTCTTCTATTATGTTGAAAACAAAACGCGCCTTGAAGCTGGAATATGTAAAAAATGTTCCACATCAGTTGGACATTGCTGGTGTTGTGTTAAGGTATCATCAATGTTGGTAATAGTATATGTCTTTAATCTTTTGGAAAACATTTCTTTCACTCTGCAAACCGATTATTTAATATTGACGAATAATATAAAGCTCTATCTACTGAAAGTATCGAAAGGAAAGACGGATAATACATATTCTACAACATCTGTTAAATTATATGTGATGACTTTGAATCATAAATAAAGTTATAAAAGTTTAGTTACTTGCGATTTGATTATATATAGAAGTTAATACTGTATATATCTTATCTGTTAATATTATTTTGCAGACCACAATGGTACATAAATGCCCTGGAGGTCCTCGCTTAGCAGGAAAGCAGTGTGTTTACAACTTAAGCTGGTGCAGTAGCTAATGCAGCAGCACTGGAGTCTGCACCTGATGCAAGGAAGTTGTTGGATATAAGTTCTACCGTGATTCAGGGAACATAGTCAAATATGTTGCACAAGGAGCCCAAGCATGATTCATAACAAACCAACAGTATAACGTCAGGATTTAGCAAAAAATAACCGACTAAAAGAGGCGTAAGGGGTTGCTCTAAGACATAATGCTATGCAAAGTCCAAGAAGGTATCATAACTCATAGTCGTATACATAAACGAAGAGAAGATTTATCAAAAGCTTACTAACTTTAGTAATAGAAAAATAATCATATATTTCTGCAATATTATTAAGAATTTTGAAGCAGTATATTGAGGGACTATGCCTGCGCTAATTTTGTACTATTAAAAAGTGCTGTAATTATACTACAGTGAATCTGTTCACAAAAAAATTAAGAAATGCCATGGTCACTTTGGTTTTTTAAACATCACAGATTTTAATAAATTCAAAAAAAAATAGAAATAGGACTGAGTCACATTTGGTTTATAGTTCTAGCATACTTTCATACATTCATCACTATTAAAGGAGGTGTAGAAGGTTCAAAAGTCTGATATTTAATTGATCAGACTAATCTTGAAAAAACTCATCAAAGATTGATTTGTCTGCTTTAATAGTGATGTAACCTAGGATTGACCCTCTAATCTCCTGTTTTTAGAGCCTGGACAAGCAAAGTCCTAATGAAAAGATCAGTATGCTGAATTACCCGTGTAATCAGTGTTTATGTGGTAAAAATTATTTTATAGTAACTAAATTTACTCAAACATGATTTTCTTCACTTTGTCGCTATATTTTCTATTAATAAAACTCAGCCTAGATCAGTGTGTGTATCTGACTTTTTGTTAGCATAGTTCCTGCAAATGTAGTTTATTCAAGCTATAGTGACGGAATTTACACACGACTATTAAAAGAACATGATAATGACAACACTTAATGTATTAAACTTTGTTGATATTAGTTTGTGCTTTTCCTAATAGTTGAAATAATTTTGGCCCGACCTTTAATTGGTATATCATGTATTTTGCAATCTCAACTAGGTCATTGCAGCATTTCTTCCACTTCTGCAATAACATCTGTTCAATTTAATGAGGAATCGCAATTGAGTTCTGCCACACCATTTTTTTTAAAAAAACCAAGTGCAAAACAGAATTGTTCTTTACGAAGAATTGATAGGACCCCGAAAAAGAGCAAGGAAAATGCCCTAAAAGCACCATTCTGTACTTTGTTTGGGAAAAATGGAAGCGGAAGCCAAAATACTATGTCACGTGGTACTCCACTGTCCTGCATGTCTTACAGTAAGGTATGATAAGCAATTTATATTATTGTGTAGAAAAGTAAACTATCCTTATTTTATTGAAAATTTACACTACAGTGAATCAAACTAATTATTCAGTAAACTATATCCCTTTGTCATCGCACAACTATGCCATTCAACACTTCGAAACTTATGAGTAAGCAAATTCTTAGCAGAAAGATCAAGTCATCGTTTTACTAATTATAATATAAAATTCTTACCAGGCAAAACAGACCTTAAATATAAATTTAAAATTATAATGTTTCCCTTGAATTAGATTATCAAGTATGTTTCCTAATGTGTTTATGACTTCTTCTTCTTGCTCGACAAAATAATTTGCCAAAATCCGTTCAGTTTTTTTTACAATGCTTAATTAGACTTGATTATTAAACAATCTTATCGGGCAAATAGTAACGGTGTTAATTAGCATATTTCTAGAGAATTTGGATAACTTTGGGGATGTTTAGTGTTTTAATAAGTCCAAAAATAGACATGACAGAGTGCAAAAAATGTCAGCAAGATTTCATTCTGCAAAATTAGATCCTTTGCGAAACCAATGGCCAGCAGGTTATGGTGCACAACCTCAAGCCTGGCTTCAAATTACGCAACTCCAAGCACAGAAATTTGCCACCAGTGCCTATACCCAGCTACAGACTGCATATGGTTCTTATGGAACTGATTATGGCCAGCTACAAATACATATATCTGAAACCCAGATGGTATCGTTGGTTCAGTGGCATGACTTAATATTAGGTATAGCCTCAGAGGCAACAAAAGAAATTTAACAGTCAGAATGGTAAACCAATTCTACAATTCCTGTACCAAGTTATACATTCCATTGTCACTGTAAAATATACACCTATTAAATTTGTATCTTAACAAACCACTTAGTCATTTACAAACACAGAATAGTAAATAAACGACCATAAATCAGAATCACAACTAATTGAATACAACACATTCAATAGTGAAGCTGTTGCAGTCCCTGGTAGAGGGTCACATTTCATTTCATATTCTTTGGGGAGAATATGAAGCAACAAACCCTACCGGGAAGGAGGAGAAAACAGGATAAAGTATTGCATCTGTAGCAGTCCAGAAGACACAAGTAAACAAATCCACCCCAGAGATAAGATTAAACCCATGTGCAGTGTCGTTAATCTATCATTACAATTATATATCAGAACCTCATAAGAATGTTCAGTGAATATATAAGCAAATCATAAAAAACATATGATAATAAAAACAGAAAGAAAACTACCATTGAAAGGTCCAAAACAATCATGTAAAGCTCAGACTGAAGTCCCAAGACTATGCATGCGACCTTTTCATACTCCTCGCTGCAGATCTTTGGGATTGCATTGAAAAATAAGGGAATAATTTCAAACAGGTAAACAAGAACATGAGAAATAATTACAGATAGAAAGAGCAAGTAAACAACAGACACAATTATTGCAGACAGAGTTATCAAAACAACAATATTAGAGGTGAAAAATATAAGGAAATTGCTTCTACTAGAAAAATATAAATCATGTAGGTTCAAAGTTGCAACGTAGCATGTCATACTAGGTTATCTGACTGAAGCAACACCATATCGGAGCTGTTGAATACAACAGAAAAATAGAAAAAATTGAATACAACACATTCAATTGTGAAGCTGTTGCAGTCCCTGGCAGAGGGTCACGTTTCATTTATATTACAGATTCAAAACCTGCTGTTGTTGATGGATTTAATTATTCTAATATCAGAAGTTGACTTTTACATTCACATTACACATGCACATTAGCCAGAACATATCCTTTGATCAGCTGCAAAAGTTAGCAACACATTTACATATCATCAATCAATTGTTATAAGCATTATAATTCTACTTTATTTAGCATCACAGTGCAGGAAAGCTACATTAACATACTTATATAACGGAGTATTAAGCATTTGTAAAAAACCCAGAAGAAATTAATATATGTCATTCCCTGGTATCAAGGATTATAAAATTTGTTATCGTAACAACTCACTTACTTTATTACAGAATACTAAATATTTTCTCATATATCTGCGACTCGAATTACGACTCGAATTCACATCTCCCAAATATGATTAATTCTCACCAACTACTATATCAAATATGACTCTATCTGCTAGCAAATTAAAAACAACTTCATCGCCAATTTTTAGTTCATTTTCCCGCACGAATTTGTCCCATCCGGCTGAAAACCTTCTCTTTCCCTTATTCACATAGATTCCGATATTCCAAACATTCCCAAGTCTTATAAAAATACCATATGTCCAGATGCCCAATCATTAACCATATGGTCAAGGTTCTTTCCAATATACTACATAAAAAAAGTAAATATTAGAAACTTTTATACATTATAAAAAAATTATTAAAATCAATTTTCAAATATGAGATGGGTAGCTTACCACTCCGTGACAATGTTTGCCCACATGAGATTTCTTCAAAGTATGTGAAAATTAACCTATAATGTTTTCACCCATTTCTTCTAACCCATCTTGGATATTGTCCTCAGCTCCATGTCCAATATTATCGTCTCCAAGTTGGTCATTGTCCTCAGGTCCATGACCCATATTATAATTTCCAACTTGGCATTGTCCTCAAGTCCATGTTTGATATTATCGTCTCCATCACTGTTATTAGGTATTTCAATAATTTCAAGTTTATGCAGTTTACTCTCAGAAATAGGTCCATCATTATCATTATTTTCTTCTTCTTCTTCCTATTCCGATTCTGGAAATTCTAATTTGTCTTCTCCTGTAAAAAAAATGCATCAAATACATTTCTCATCTACTTTCCATGTTCTAACGATATATTAAATATAAAAATTACACTAAAACAGTAAACAAACATAATATGTACCTGGATATTCTTCCTTCCATATATCTGCCATAAACCAATGTCCAGGTGTAATATTTGGATTTAAAGATTGACAATCGTAGTCCACTTCAATCCCATCTCTTTTGTAAATTCTCAAATTTGTTTCGCGATCTCCATTAACCGTGACCACAAACATGTCACGTCTTTATAATTTAAACTGCCTCATAATTTTTCTCAATTCTCCTATAGCCTGAGATTTATCTTTGTAGGAGACAGAAAACACAGTATTCCCACAACGTAATGAATCCATGTCATAAAACATAGCATCATAAAACAAACGAACCATAAATGGGGGAACCTATCATATAACAATATGTTATAAGCATAAAAGAATCTTATTATAAAAACTGGAATATATTAATATAGTCATGAATTAAAATATTACTTATTAATTATATGTTTAATATGTTTAATGTTTAATATATCAATACTAAAATATTAATATAAATATTTATATATAGGTAAATTTACACATATACTTAGCATATATATATATATATATATTAACAGAAAGTAAACTTACGATTTCTTTGTAAATCCATGTATGAGCGTGCATTACATTCAAAAAGGAAACAGGCACCGTATCTTCATGTCCTGTTGACAACATGTATATTAAGTAATAATTTCGTATCATTATCAATTAAGATTAACAATAAACAATTCTTTAATAGCCAAATAACAAATATTATATTATTACTAATAATTCACACTTAATACTATTAACAAAACATTACCATGCACCTAAATATCATCACTTTTGAACAAGCACACATGGACCAAATTATCATAGGTCGAAAGAAGCGCGTTGAACACAATAATATCACCTACTTGAAGATCACTCTCCTCCACAAATTTCTCCCAACCACTAGCGAGATAACAATCATCTCCACTTTTAGCAATTTTAACATCCCAAGTTTTATGTAGAAAACATAATCGAATATTGGCTCTGTTTTGCCATTCTACGTACAGTTCTAACATTCTTTTCGGTAGCAACTGTGTACAAAAAATATTAAAAAATTTGAATATATATATATATATATATATGTGTGTGTGTGTGTGTATATATATATATGTAAATATATATATATTAAAAAAAAGTAGGAAAGTTTGTATTTACAGACCATTGCTCCGTGAATCTCAGATCGGTGGATAGTCTTTTCATGGAAATTGAAATCCGTTCCCAGTACGCTGAAATAATAACGCATTCTGGCCATCTCATCAACCAAAGGATCCAAACCTTTAATGAATTGACTTTTTTTTTATTTTAGCACAGACATCTCGACAATTTTTAGCATCACACCATACATAATCTATCGCCAATCCAGAATTATTATAAATTTTGGTTAAAAAATTTTCATCTCCAACATAGTCCAATAGTATTGTAGACATTTGCAAAAAATTATACCGCTCCATAAAGTCTTCCAATCCATACAACTTCCTACTATCACTATCATATTTTCAACCCAAAATTCACCTTCTTTGCATTTAAGAAATATATCTCCAGAAAGTTCAACACCAAATTCCTCCGCAAATTGATTAGGTACCCTCTATCAGTTATGCAAAAGTAAAAATGTAATTTCATATTTATATAAATAATAATTAAAAAAAATTGAAGAACCAAAATTGTACATACCAATGAACCAAAGGATCTAGGTTCAGTAATTCCTACTAGGAAGCTTTTTCTTATTGCTTCCTTTGGCGCTTCACCTTGCAACAGCTGTTGACAATGAATGTAGAGTACATGAGAATCAAAATTTAGGTAAATGTGCATACTAATACGTGCAACTTTAATCAACTGCTTATCACTCTACATAAATTGACCTTCATCATGTTTTGGTTGGTTAAATCTTAATCTTTAACAAAAGAGGTGTATGTGTATAATGGTGTTCACAAATTTTTTTACTAATGCTCATATACTGTATATTAATTTATAGTACTAATACTATTAATCGAAAAGTAATAATAAATTGATTTGTTCATGATATATCTAAAATCATGTGATAGATTTTAAATTTTATTGCATGGACAATTCGATTACGGGTAGAAACCTATATTAGGTTTTAAATGTAAAAAAATTCTATGGTCCTAAATTTAAAAAAAAAAAATTATTTACAAAACAAATCATATTTAGGACATTCTATCTCCTAAATATTTTAAAAGATATATACAAATCGTTGGAAATTACATTTATCGTAATTGATAACAAAATGATTTAATGTATAATAATTAAATGTTAACCTATATCTAAAAATTAATAATTGTAAATAATTGATTTCATATGATAAGTACAACTGATTTTGTAAGGAATTGATTTGCTCATTAATGCTAATTTGATTAGATATAGTAATGACTATCATAAATGATTCAATCTAATTAAAACAATTCTTTTCATCATTTAGTTTTTTTTACAAGGGTGTTAGTTTATTTATAGAGTATTTGGATTACTTTGTGGATGATCATTATCTTAATAAGGCTGAAAATAGACATGCCAGAGTGCAAAACATGTTACCAAGATTTCATTATGCAAAATTAGGATGAAAAACCTAGCAATATCTGGTGTTTTAATTCATCTTCCTCATCATGTATGCCTATCAAAGTACACAAAACCAATGGCTTGCAGGTTATGGTGCACAACCTCAAGCCTGGCTTCAAGTTAGGCAACCCCAAGCACACAAATTTGCCACCAATGCCTATACTCAGCTGCAGACTATATATAGTGCTTATGGAACTGATTATGGCCACCTACAAATACATATATATATATGACCCAAAATTTTAAGAGAGACCAGTATACACCACAACAAAGACTGATTACCATGCTTACAGTTTTTAACTTATTATGGGTTGAAAGGCAGCAATGTTAGCTTCTTATGGCTAGAATGGAAGTAAGGTTATAATATTATTTCTAAGTGTACTTGACAACTTCAACTCTCTTTTTCCAAGTAAGAGTATTGCATAGTGAACTGTATTTTATACCAATTGAGTTTATTTTCATCGAGAAATTATGAAACTCTTTTTATTATTATTTTGCTTTAATTTGCAGGAGTTTCGAGAGTGTATTGATAAGCCTATTGAGTATATTCAAGAGTGCATAACTAAGCAGATACCTATTTATGGCCTTCTTTGATTTTTGAAGGTATTTTTAACTAAATCTAGGTGACGAAGCATGATGTATTTTTCAAATCTATGTATTGAAGACATGTTTGATACTTGGCTTTATCTACGGATCCATGTATATCGAGCCAAGCTATATATCGGGTTAATCTCAAGAAGAAGCTATCCTGTAACACCCCCAAATCCGGGGTTGGAGATCTGAGTTGTCACGGTCTTTAATTCCATCATAACACTTAACTTGAACCATAATTATCTACTTGCATGCTCATAACCCCACAATAATAATACTCACACACAAACAGTTATAGTCCCAGATATGAAATTGAAATAAGCATAAGTCGTTAGATCCACAAGTTAAAGTCCTTACCGACCCAAAAGATTTATTAAACAGTTTACAGTTCCTTGCCATTATATTACATAGTTATAATAATAAATAAGTCTTGATAACCAAAGACTGGCAGTCTAACTTATAGGTAAACTATACCTCGGCTATGGCGGCTACTATCTCAGCCGGTAGACGTGGGACGTTTCCCACGGACTTGGGCTTTGTGCGCTTGAGGCGGGCCATCTTGCTTTTCTGTTGTTGTGTGATCAAAAAAAATAAGCAAGAGTGAGCAATACGGCTCACTGAAATATAATGAAATAAATTTGCAATGTAATTGTCATGAAATCTTTAAATCTTAGTATGCATGCTTTTAAATCGGCAATTAACCACTTTATTTGAATCAAATTGTACAATATTTCAAAGTATAGCTACTTTTATAATTGTTGAAACTATTTGTAAATAGTTATCCCAGAGTTTGGCTTTGTAACTCAAAATGAAATGATACAGGTAATATAATATATTTATCCTTGTAAAATATCTTCCAGAAATATTTCGTCCATATAACAAGCCAAAACCTTTTTGTTGGTGTAACGCAAATATAGTGTTACCCTTGTATTCAAAATAATTTCTTTTTGTAAGGCCAATGGATACATAGCCATCGCCTTAAAAGTTTTGCTTGCGAGATACTTCTTTTTCGAAAATGTAATTTTGAACGCTCGACCCTGCCAACTCTCATTCACCGCACAGCCGTAGCCTTTCCTACGGCTTGCCTTTGACAGAGTTGTAGAAAATTCCAATTCTGGACGATGAACTAATTATTGGAGCAAACACCGCGCCAGGTTGTATGGCCTACGATGATCAGCCGTATTCATTACAACCAATACTTTCTACATGTAGTGGAGAACAGTCGGATTTACTTGTCCACCGATCGATGAATCTCCAAAAGGATCGAACAAGCCAACCCGTCGATTGCTTGAACATCCAAGCCGCATTTGGGGCCAAATATAATTTGTTGGACCGTGCGCGACTGCGGCCTCCTACGGTACTCCTAGTTCGAATAGAATCCAGGACTCTGAAACATAAAGTACGCCTCCATTTCCCCAAGTAGAAACTAT
>PHNY01106595.1:11012-29263 GCA_003724115.2 Anethum foeniculum | reverse complement strand
GAAAAAAATATTAGTAATTTTTTTTTTTTTTTTGTTATAGTAGTCTAGTACAAAATTATCGAATTACAGCTATTATCTGAGTTCAAACTCGCGTACCACTTAAGTCGACTTTAAGTTATTAAGTTTTGAGGTAATTAAGTTTTACAAATCTTTGATTTTACTTAATTTTTTCACAGAATATTGAGTTCGATTTTTTAAAAATCGCTGGCAAATCGTAAATTGGTATCTTAACTGACTTGGGACCGTGACGTACAATTTGTAACTTGAATTTGAAAAAGTACAAAACATATTTTATTTCAATAATATATTTATATTTATTGTAACCGTTAAATTATACTCCTATGCTTTATTAGTTTTAAAATGTTACTGGAATCTGAAATAAGCAATGATTCAATTTTCTGCATAGATGAAATTTAAGGTCAAAAATTTCTGTTTGTTTAGATTAATACGTTTAAGTTGTATAACTTTCGTTAGTTGGAAAATTAAGATTTGAAGGGTGATCATTGCCAATAGACAAACGTATACAACTTGACAATCTCTATGCCATTTAGAAAATCTTGACCTTTAATGATTTGAACGATGTCAAACTATCAATGGAAGATCAAAAGTATGAGGAAAGTTCTTATAAAAAGGTCTGGGAAAGTGACAACTATAATTTTCTCCATAAACTAACTGGTTGATTTACACTTTTCCTCATATTACGTGTGGAATTGGAATAGAACAAATATATATATCACAAAATGATACTATCAATGTTATCCAATACTTCTTGGTATAGGAGGGATATCTCCCTCGCTCCCATCCTTCATGGGATGTACTGTCGAGGGTTCGAACCTAGAAAATGATACCAATGTTGAACTGATAGTCTGGTAATACCAGGATGTATTTACAAAAAAACAAACTTTGTTATCCAAAATTCAAATTCTGGTAAGCTCATTAGCATTCCAAACATGACATCTAAAGCAACATATTTGCACATCCCTACAACATATTAACATGACACATGTAATAAACTCTATATAACATCTTTTTCTTTTCTAAATTAGGCCTAAACTAACACTGCTTGACCTGATTTGATTCATCGAAATCAACCCTTTCTCCGGTAGAGAAGATGTTCCAGAATAGAGTGGACATGAAATAGAGGATAGCAGTGAGAATCAAAAATCCCTGGAAAGAGCCAACTAGTTCGACAAAGTACCCAGCTCCAACTGTTCCCACAATAGCGGCAAATGTTCCAGCTGTATTTGACAAACCTATAGACGTAAAAGTTAGCACATTAGGCCAAATTTACCACAAGTAGAAATCTTATGTCATGTTATTTGAATTCTGATAAATGATAAAAGTTTTCTGATCATCTGCTTGTCATAATTTTCTCTTCAAATCCTCTTGTTTACACTGGCAGACAAGTGCGCTTTAAACTCAGCTACTTGCTTTGGGTGCTAATTGAAATAGATAATTGGGTCGTTTAGGAGATCCTTGGGACTTCCTACAGATGCAAGGGAGAAAGAGGTTTAAAGAGTGATCCCCAGATTCTTTCATCTGGCCTTGGGGTTCACTTTTCCTCCAATTACTGCCTTAAATATGTCAAGCGTATCTATGTAGCATTAATGAATTACAAAAAGAAACATACGTACCGTGCAAAACACCAGAATACTGCGGTGCAATTTCCTAAATCATGAAAAAGTGTAGATTAACAGTTAGAAGGTGAAAAAAACTTGTGTTGTTTTGTTCTAATTCAGTTGAACCAACCTGTAGGTTCACAAGGAAGCCGAAATGGCTAAATGACTTCAGCCCGACAGCTAAAGTTAGCCATGCAGATGCCGTTACTGGACTTCTTGACATTGTTAAAGCAATGAGAGCTATGCCAGGGCCAGCAAAACCAATTGTCTGAAGAAGAAACATTAGTTTTTTTTTTTGTGTCATTGGCAAAAGTATGAAATCAATTTGGAAGTTAACAGAACTTGAAGCACATAGAATTATCACACTTGGCAGCCATATTATGTTTCAAATTCCCTGGACTCATTTTTTCATCACTGCAACTGCTAAGGTGATGTTTATAGTTACACATTAATTGAATTTAAGATTAGCACACATTTAGAAATGCTTTTACAATAATTGATTCCAAGATGTATATTGAACAAGCATTTAGAGCAGATAGGAAATATTGACTCAAACCTGCATCAGTTTCCTGGTAAAAGTGACACTTATACCACGTCGAATTAAATTATCTGACCAAACACCAGCAAAGTATCCCACCACTGCCATCATACTCCATGGCACAGCACTAAACCACGCGGCTTGTCTGAGGTCAACATGATATATCTGTGCAGCATAAAAGCACCATTTACTCGTTTGCTAAAGGGCATACATAGAGCAAGATATGTTGCGGAAAATTTCAAAATCTTAAATCTGTATGTAAGTTAAATATGGTATTACCGTTTTAAAGTATATGGGCATCCACGAGAGAATAACAAAAAACCCCTGTGTGCAAGGAAAAAAATAATGAGAAAGAAGAGGTTTATTGGAATACGGTACATCATTAGGATATGAAAACTGGTAAATATATACCCAGCTACTACTATGAGACCACAACAAATAATGACCTCAACAGATAAGGTATATATATATGCAGAGAATGTATACGTACCCAGCTATGCATAGAATTTGCAACAATTATAGACCAAGTCGGCATCTTGGAAAGTAATCGTCCAAAAGGAGGGATGACTTTAGGTTTTTTCAGCTCATTCTCAACCTTAAAGGACTTCGGCCTCGTGCTTTGTATATACTCCAGCTCATATTTTGATATTTGAGGGCTTTGATCAGGAGTACTTGAAGTTGCAGAAATCCATACCAAAACCCACAAAAAACCACATAATCCAAATATTATAAATGGTCCGAAAACCCCAGCTTGTGACATGAGGATTGGAGAAAGTGTGAGTCCAATAGCACTTCCAAGCTGAAATCCTGCCATTGCAAGACCAACAGCTTGGGATCGTTCCGTTGGAGGGAACCATCTAAAACCAAAAGGTTAACAAATTTAGTCTGCCACATTCACAAAATTATAACATGTGAAGGAAACACTGAAGATTTAATTTAATCTAACATATAAGTGACTTGTTAGAAACTACCTCGCTATCATATTGTTCATACTAGGAAGTGCCACACCTTCTGCGATGCCAAGTAAAACACGTACAAGAAGCAACGCTAATAAAGAAGTATCAGCAGCCCATGGAGTGAGAAAGGTTGCCAGTGACCACAAAGTGACACCCCATGCCATAACTACCTTACCACCATAATAGTCCACGAGAGTTCCTCCGGCTATTGGTGATATAAGGTATCCCCAGAGAAAGGATGACTGCAATTCGAGGGCACTAACCAATATCAGAGATTGCTTAGAAGAGGTCAAAATATAATAATTTCTAACAAAATAATATATGTTCTTTCAGCTTAAAGCAAAGTAAAAACTCCAAGCATTAAATTTCAAATAAATATTAGCAGATATAACTTCAAATTTACTAAATTGATAACGTCTAGCATTTTTTTCAATATAGATCAAGAAAATATCCTTCAGATTCAGGAAAAGAACTAATCGCTCAATCATCACAACAAGGGTGCCAAGTAGAAACCAACATAAACTAAGAATACAATCACAACAAGGGTGCCAATTAGAAACTAAGATAAATTAACAATACAATCTAACACCGTAACCATCTATACAGTAAAAGGGATGCTAGCGCTGCACATAGTAGAAACTGACAATCTAAAAATAAAAATAAAAAAACGAAACTATCATGTCCTCCCATAACCTACAAACTTTGTGTTACAACAAACACTGGAACATAAGTAAAATCAATCCAAACTACATAAAAATCAAGAAACAATGACAAAAAAATCCAATCATAGACATTTTTCACAACCTTAAAAACATATCCTTACCTTCTCCACACCAGAGCTATCCTCCACAAATTTCACAGTCATCATATAATCTTAATCATTCAATTCCATACCAACTGCAAATACATACCATTTCTACAAAGCATCAAGTAAATCAACAAATCTTCCACCAGCAAACCAAGAGTCACTAAAACCTAGATAAATTAATAGCCACATGACCCGAAAATTTTATCAATTTAATAAAAGAATTAATTCACAATGGCCCAAAAAAGTACCAAATTATCCAGTTTCTAGTCTACTAACCTACAAAAACATACATACATTCAAAAAAACATACACAATGCCAGAAATCACCTGTACAACACCAGCAAAAGACTGCCTCCACCCATTCGAAAGCGACAACGGAACAATTGCAACAGACATAACAACCCTATCAGCATTACACAAAGCCAAAGCTAAAGCCAGCATTGCCACAACCTTAATTCTCTCAGAAGTAATAAACTCAACAAAGCTTGGTTCTTTCACTTCATCCACAACATAATTACCATCTTTCGAAGATGCCCTTATTCGATTAACCCGAGAACTCATCGAAACACTAGTTCTTGAGCCTGAAAATGTAAAGGTGTCATTTTGTAAGCAATTCTTGGGTTTTGCTGATTGTGTGAAAAGGGAAGGTGAGATTTTGATTAAAGATTGGTGGGGTTTGAGTGGTTTGTGAGTTTGATGAGGTGGTGATGGGAATTGGGTGATCGGACGTTTCACGGCAGCCAGAAAATTCATTGTCAAGTAGTGTTTCCGGTGAAAAATGTATGTAAAGTTTGTGTGAGTTTTAGTGTGATGATGTATATATTGTGGACTCCTGTTTAGTGGGTTACAGAAGTGGTGTTTGTTTTGCTCATAATATTGAAAATGCCATTATGAGTTTTAAAAATTAAAAATAATCAATTTTGAAAATCGAAAATAATAAATTTATACAATATGCCTACGTATTCTTATATTTAAGAAATAAGGTCAATATTTATATAAGGATTATGTTTTTCACACCAACAAAGGACCTAGACTACTATTATCATATTATGCAGTGTAGTTACAAAAATTCAAGGTCAATTTACGATTTAGGGACTTTATTAATAGGACATTGATCTTATCCATCGAATCCAATAATAATTCACTATTAACTGTCTCTATTATTTATAATTGTAGGTATGATCATTGATTTAATCCAAATAGAGGATGCTACATTACTTCGACTACAGGTATTACATTACTCTCTAATGAAATTAACCTACCCGAATATATGATAACATATCCCAAGTACATCGACTTAAGACATCTTAAAGCCCCGACGAGGAAAATTTATTAAAAACGAAGAAGGACCTTCTGAGAAATACGCAACAACAAAATCACCTTGTTAGAGTGGCCTACGAGGAAGGTGACTCACTGTCCCTCTAATCTACTTCTAAACAATAATGTAGTGTCTAACTCAATTATGTAGCAAGTCTAAAAACTTATAAAGTTCAGTTACAATCAGCTGACACAATCAGGAAAAATATTGATGTAAGTATATTTCATATATACATGCAAATGGATCAAAAAGAATTGAAATGACCTCCTATCTTGAGGAGTTGGTTCAACTATGTGATGATCTTTGTTTAGAAATAGGGACGGAATAATATATACATACTTGATTGCACCCTATTATTCATTTAATTCACACTCACTCTATACTTCATTTATATACATGTACACTGAGGTAGCTCTAATATACATAAGCTCACCCATTGCTTACATACATTTATACTACTGGTCAATGACCACCTAACCATCATCAATTCATCGAAGGAGTTCCACCTTACGTCCAACGACTAATTCAATCTACTAAATCTCATAAATATTTTACTTGTCTTTAATTTGCATTCATTTGGATATCCCAATGGATATCCCACTAACTTGAGCGTCAGAGTTTTTTGGGACATCTCCCCATCTAGCATTCCTTGGACCTAATGTTCTTTTCATGTTTCTTTTTTTGTGGTTATTAGGCGTCATTCTCGTATTGATCCATGTGACAATAGATTTTTGGCTTATGTAAATAGTGATAAAACTATTAAAGTAAGTTCTTCATCGTGCTTAGAAATACATTTTATATAATTTAGCATTTGAGTCTGCTAGAAAACTACATATCTGAAATACCACGCCCCCATCAAGGCACGCCCTAAAAAAGTGGAAAAGGGTTTGTTCTTAAAATATTTCCTTCATGGATATTTGGACTAAGCCCAAAAGGCAATGGCATATTAGAAATGGTTTCTATTGGAATTTCGAATATAACAACTTCCCTTAATACTTAACAGTATTGAAATTAACAAGAAAATTATCATTTCAAATAAGATTTTTCATCATCACGTCAACTAGCGCGCCCTTTAATTTCGAACTTTTTTCCCCTCTTTCGTAACCCTATCTATAAAACTTAATTCCTTCTTCACCTGTAGGTGCACTTGATTATTTATCCCCTTTGATCTACCCTTGTAATTTGAAATGACAGGTCAGGTCATCTATCATTTTTGTAAAACAAAACAGTAAAAATTCTCATAATTTTGACAATGATAAAAATCTATATATTTTTTAACACGAAGTACTATATGTTCAAAGCTTAAGTGAGAGAAAAACAGGGGAACAATAAATTTTGGGAGCACACAAGTGCTACCAATGTCCTGCCACTAAGTTTAGTTGTTTATTTTAAACTCTTTGGAGTGGATGGTAAGCCTTATTACTTTTTATCCCCAGAAATTATAGATTATGAATATGGTTATTTTAGTCCACCTCTTATATAGAGAGTCAAGATTCTTATTTTAATAGTTTTTCAAATCAGAGTTTGTTACTCAGTTAGGAGATTAAGATACATCATTAAGTATGTACTACATTGAGTGGATTTTCTAATGCGTGTGTGTATATGCAGAATTTAGTCTTCAAGTAAAAAAGCTCCACGTACTCTTACCATAATTCAGTCCTGAATTCGTAATATGGACTTTTAAATAATATATGGGTTTTAATATTCTAGTTCTCCAGTATTATAAAGTTACACTAATAGAATCCTATGATCAAATCTACATGATTTATCACGTGATGCTAAATAAACTTTCATTTGAATCAAGTAAATATTTATTATAGTCTAAATACCTAGAGTTTTAACAAGTGACTTGCAAACTTAGACTACTTCAATAAAACTTGTCGTATATTTAAGTACAAAAATTTTCTAGAGCATTATAACATGGTGGATATCCTTCCCCTTGGTAACAAGAGGTTGAGGGTTCTGTTCTCAAACAAGTTGAAGATCAAGTAGAAAAAGACTCAAAACAAAACTGGTAGGCAAAAAAATTCAAAACTTAGCATATGTTATATGTAATCTAATATGACTTACTGGATTGACCAACTTCTTCATTTAAGGTTGGTCTTTGTTTACTATGTCAATAATACTCGTAATATATTTCTGTTGTCTCAACTTAATTATCACAACCATTATATGTTTAGGTGGGGAGAACTTATTTCCCTGAAAGATAATTGTCTCATGATGTACATGTAGCATATTTCATATTTTTTATTCTCACAAAATATGAGTATACCCTTCAAACGATTAGAAAAAGGTATATAGTGAGAATTTTTAATTAACTCTACTGAAAGCGTGAATAGTAAAAAAATAATTTTAAAAGAAATTATGAGGACTACAAAGAAAGCTCTGACAACTTCACTAAGTCAACAAAGATGACTTTCGGTAAAAAGATTGGAAGGATTACACTATTGGCGTCCCAAGTATGGTATTCAAAAATCTCAAAGGTCTTAAAGTCGAGATGTAGCTAGTTAAATTTCTGCTTGCTCATTGCCCTTGACTTGAAAAATTGTTGATTCACTGAAATGTGGACATTGATTAGGACACAACATTAACAATGCAAAAAGCAATATAGGAATTTCCAACACTTTCATCCTCTGTACAAGTAAGGTATTTTGTATATCGAAATGGTATAGTATGGTAGTGAAGTACATACATACAATTGTTATTGATGTTATGTCCAATAATATGTTACATTAAGATAAAATATGATTGATCACAGTTTTCTTTAAGTTTATTTCAGTACCAAACTTAGTTGTTCAAGCTTTTCCAAGACTTATGTTTGCTCATGATGCAAGTTATTTTTCATTGGTGGTTTAAAATCTGTTTTAGTTGTTATGGTTTGTTAAACAAAATCATATTATATTTATTATTATGTTTCATGTACGGCTATGGATACGTATGTATTCACTTTCATATTATCCTTATAGATTACTGAAAAAAGTTTTGTTTCAGTACAATATTTTGTACTTGTACTGAACCAAACCTTTGTTTCTGTAATTTATATGAATAACTTGGAAGTGAACATGTACCTATCCATAGCCGTACATGAAAAATAATAAAAGGCATAAGCTAAGGCCGTTTAACAAATCACAATAATTAAAAAAAGGTTAAAATCACCAATGTGATGTGAAGCAACTTGCTCAGGATCAAGCATAAGTTATGTCAAAGCCGAACTACTAAGTTTAGTACCGAAATAACCTTATAGAAAATTGAGATCAACCATATTTTACCTTAATAACCTATTTTTTAACATAATGTCAACAACAGTTGTATTCCTGTACTCCACTACTACACTGTATCATTTCGATATACGAAATACCTTACTTGTGTCGGGGGTGAAAGTGTTGAAAATTCCAATATTGCTTCTTGCACTGATAATGATGTGTCCAAGTCAATGTCCACATTCCAGTGAATCATCATTTTTTCAAGCAAAGGGAAACGAGCAAGCAGAATTATAACTACCTACATCTCGGCTCTAAGACCTTTTAGATTTTTGAATACTACAGTTTGGACGTCAATCGTGTAATCTTTAAAATAAATTAACTGAAAGTCATGATCATTGACTTCATCAAATTCATTTCGTGTCAAGGCCTAGAGACAAAGAAATATACAAAAATTTCACGGGAAAGGCAATAAAGTTTGTTTCTCAAAATTCTATTTATATTTCACTATATCAATTGCTATATAAAAATAATTATTATTGTATAAATTGTCTTACTTCTAATTGTGAAGTTATAATTTTGAGCATTGATGCTTGTGTGATTGGTTTTTATACTACAATAATGATATATATTTTAATTAATATGGTAGAATGATAGTAGGATTTTGTATAATAAATAATGTTAAAAAAAATTGCCCAAATTTTGATATCCTCATCAAAATTATATAAATCCAAATTTGACACCTCCATATTCTTCTTTTTCTAAAACCTTTTACTTTTGACGTCACATTAACATTGTCAATATATTTAGAAGCATGTGAAAAACTGATAAGGAACTAAATGGATTGGATTTTGATGTTGGCCATCATGAAACGCAATAAAAAATGCATGATATTTTTTTGATGTAATACCCATGATTGGGTTGTACTTTGTTAGACTAAAAAGTTGACTAAGTAAAGAATGGTCAATTGTTGGAATGGTCAATCAACGTTGCTCATTTTGGCAAGCCAATATATCTCCTAAATTTGGGGGATATCGGCCACATGTACGAGGCTTAGATTATTTTAGGAATTGAATGAATCTTTGATCTTATCTTGTCACTTGTGTTCAGGAGAAAAGATTAGATTGAGGATTATTATGGCGCAGAATGGGCACTTTAGGGGCTCCAACATGTGAATTGGCTATTTTGGCGCGGTAACTACGTCTCAAAGGATAAACTAGCTCGAAGATTGGCAAACCTTACTACTCGTATGAGATTGTTAGCATGATGGTTTAGTAAGCCATCTTGGCGCACCGACTTTTAAAAAAGTCTTTTACCATGCCAACTCATTCTTGGAAGGGTTATCTTGCCTAAAGATAATATTTTGGGGACGTTTCTACATGACCTAGGATAAATACACCTCTAAAGACCTATATGCTATATGACATGAATATATTTATATTTATGGATGAAAATTTATTGAAGAAGAACTCTTATAGGCGTGTCAACTTCTTGAAAGGCTCTCTTAGCGCGCCAACTCTATAATCTATTATTGAAGACCTCTAGGGGTTTTTCTGGTATATTGATGACTCTTTTGGCACGTGAAAAGTAGGTACATCGACTTATATTTTGAAAACCTAATTCCATATTTTGGCAAGTTATCCTCATCGAGGAATCTAGGGATGATCTCTTGTCTATACGATTTTGGGACTCCAACTCTGTATTCTGGTGTGTTATCCTCTTCGGGGAGCTTTAGGATATCCTGCATGACAATTACTTGGGGGAACTTACCCTTTATTCTAGTGAGTTATTCTCACCTAGGGTAAGGAATCATTAATCATTCATGCATTTAGAGTAAGTCACGACTTTTTCCTAAGATTATTGATTGAAGAGACAGCGGGTAGCGGTTAGTGTTGACTTTGTAGATGGGGTCGATGCCGTAATTATGAATTCTTTAATTGAAAATTGGGACTTAGAGCCTTTGTGACTATACTTCATCATACAGACTCTCCTAAATGGGATTTTTTCCATCCTAGTGGCCTAGCTTTATGGGTTTAGGGCTTGCCAACAAAAAACCTAACCCATAAGGATTTCTTATCTCTAAGAATTTGGTGAGACCTGATCCCTTATAAATACGGGGCACATATGGACATTAAAAGAGTTGGAAGTTGAGAGATCCAAGTTGGAAATTTTAGATACAATGATACTGATGAGTTAGCACTTCTGGGTATCTAACTCTAGGTAGCATATGAGCATCTTACGAGACTCATCATACAAGCTCTTATAAGTTTAAAATTAAAGAGGACCATTTAAATTAGAAGTCCAAGAGACTTTTTTTTTTTTGAAGAAGGAAAATAATTCAATAATAAAGAGGACCATTTAAATTAGAAGTCCAAGAGACTTTTAATTTTATGTTTGGGCATAAGATTATATATGAACAATGTATAAATTATAAACAGATTAAATCATTTCTACTAAACTAATACATAGTTATGATTTAAACATAAAATTGAATCTATCAAATTAATAATTTTAAACCTCGTCTATTAAACTTCAAAACAATTATATCACAAGCCATTAAAATATAATTTACTCAAAAAATGTTGCTACAATTTTAAGTACAGAGTACATATTAATTATAAACGCGAATGATAAATATCATGGAGAATAACTTACTAGAAAGAGCCATCACTATAGACGCCGATCCATTGAAATTTTTGTAGCGTACCATGAATGACCCCCAAATTATTCTCATTTTTTTCACTTCATCTGAAATTGTTGTTCATAATAAATTATGAAGGAAAATAAAGTGTTAGTGACAACATTTGTTGTATATATCATACTAAATCAAATTTTCTTTTTTTTATTATAATAAAAAAATTTCCATATGTGTACAGATCTTGTTTTCTTTAAGCATTCACCTTTTATACTAATAGATCATGAACATTTCCTCATGTGCACCATGGGGTACAGAACTGTGGGATGCTCGACCGCCTGGATCGTTGTTGCAAAAAGTTGCTCAACTCGACAATATGTAGATCTGTTAATATCGAACTCTCTTGATCCAAAGTTTTGAACAAATTAAAAAAAATTAACATACTTGTATAGATCTGGATCTTCTCAAACTCTTGAATCGTGAAATCTCGGATAATTTTTCTTTGCCATCTCATTCTCCTTGTATTCATCTAAAATGAAAAAACAATAAGTATAAGTATTAAAGCCTCAGAATTATGAAGTGCGATTACAAGTTAACCCAAAAAAGATCTAAAATAAACATTTAAGTCCAATGATAAAACAATATGTGTTTATTATGCGTGTGTGAAATTAGGAATATGTGAATTATATACTGTATTAATGGAATTGGAGTTGGCGGAGGTCTCAATGAGGGCAGTATTTGTTTTAATGCATTTTTACCCATTTGTAGAAATAAGAACTGAGTCATGCTCGTGTAATGGGTTGGCCCGTACCGGCTCCTCTTTTTAGGACAACTCGAACCAAACCCGAAACATAAATAAGACAAACATTCAACCCGAAATTGACTTGTTCGGCTCTTGAATTACCCAACCTGATATAAAGTAGCATAAAAATGAACACAATATAAAAAATATCGTGAATTTGAGATTTTTACACACACACACGTGTGTGTTTTACCCAATAAAATATATAAACGAGATGTTGTTCTAAATTTCGACCTCCTAACTTAGATAATTTGAATTTAGTAGTAAGAAAATGATTGCATCAATGATTGTACAAATAGAAATAGATAAAGTTGAAATTTTTAATTGAGAGAGGAGAAAAACTAGATTTGGACATAACAAAGTGTTGTTCATAATAAATTATGCAGGAAAATAAAGTGTTAGTGACAATATTTGTTGTATATAACATACTAAATCAATATTTCTTTTTATCATATAATAAGAATTTTCCATATATGTACAGATCTTGTTTTCTTTAAGCATTCACCTTTTATATTAAGAGATCTTGAATCTTTCTTCGTGTTTTCCATGAGGTACCAAACTGTGGGATGCTCGATCTCCTGGATCGTTGTTGCAACAAGTTGCTCAACTCGACAAGATGTAGATCTATTAATATCTAACTCTCTTGATCCAAAGGTTTGAAAAAAATTAAAAGATTTTTTTAACATACTTGTATAGATCTGGATCTTCTCAAACTCTTGAATCGTGAAATCTCGGATAATTTTTCTTTTTCATCTTCTACTCCGTGTATTCATCTAAAAAGAAAAAACAATGAGTATAAGTATTGGAGCCTCAAAATTATAAAGTGCGATTGACAAGTTGACCCAAAAAAGATCCAAAATAAACATTTAAATCCAATGGTAAAATAATACATGTTTATTATGCGTGTGTGAAATTAGGAAGATGTGAACTATTACCTGTATTAATGGAATTAAAGTTTGCGGAGGTCTCAATGAAGGCAGTATTTGTTTTAGTGTCTTTTTTCTCATTTGTAGATATAAGAACGGAGTTATGCTCATGTGATGGGTTGGCTGTACCAGCTCCTATTTTTAAGCCAACTCGAACCTAACCCGAAACATAAATAAGACAAACATTCATCTCGAATTTGACTTGTTCGGCTCTTGAATTACCCGACCCGATATAAAGTTGCATAAAAATGAATACAATATAGAAAATATTGTGACTTTGAGATATTTACACACACACACACACATATGTTTTACCCAATAAAAATATGTAAATGAGATGTTATTCTAAATTTCGACCTCCCAACCTTAGATAATTTGAATTTAGTAGTAAAGAAAATGATTACATCAATGGTTGTACATATGGAAATAGATAAAGTTATAATTTTCAATTGTGGGAGGATAAAAACTAGATTTGGACATAACAAAGTGATGCAGTGTGTGTGCACATTTGGTAGAGTTTGTATTTTACATCATTAACACAAATAGTTTGGTCCATCTTGTTTGTATTCTTTACTTTTAGTTTTTACTTGTAAATTTAAATATAAAAACACAAAAACTGGAATAAGATATATACTTGTATTCAACCCCCTCTTCTACAACTGTAAGTAGAATAATAATTGATATCAGAGCTGGTTGATTACTGTAATAATCAAAAAGTTTTGCAAACATGTCTAAAACCAAAGATGAAAGGACGAAGATTCATATGCTCAAGTGACATGAGTATACTCATGGGAAGTGAACATGTTGCATCACTTGGAAGCAACAGACCTTGACTATCTAGACAGGTTCAGTGATGGTCCATTTGTTCCCACAAAGGTAGTGGCTACATCAACTAGGAAAATAGTTGAAGAGAATGTTGTTGGGAAGCCTAAGTCAGAATGGACTAAAGACGCCATAGAAAATGCCTTGAAAGGTGAAAATGTGAGAATCATAATGTTTAACAGTCTTGATACTATTCTCACCAATTATGTTGTCTCATGTAAAACTGTTAAGGATGTGTGGGACAAACTTAAGGTGCACTGTAAAGGAACAAAACATGTCAGGAAGAATTTGAAGGCACTTCTCATTCAATAGTATGAGTACTTTGAGGCTAAATCTGGCGAGACTCTGACTGTAACCTATTATAAGTTTACTATACTTAAGAATGAGATGACCATGACTTGGAAGACATGAATCCCAAATTCATGAAATCACTGTCTAAGCTCTTCAATAAAAATATCTCTACGATTGAGGAAGCTAATGACTGGGATGAAATATCACTAAAGAAAGTTTATGACACATTAAGGGCTTTTGAAATGGACAGATAATAAAGAAAATGAAGGAATAAGGGCAACTAAGACTATTGCTCTCACTGCTCAAGCTGAAAAGGGGATTGTGCCAAAAGAAAATGCTAATGAGTATACTCTAAAAGACTCAAAGAAAAAGAAACTTGCTATTGGATCAAAGTCTAGTGACACAGACTTTGACAATTGTTATTTTAAGGTTGATATGAAGGATATGAAGAAATTCATGGCCATTTTTTCTGAAGCCCTTCAGAAAAGGAAGATTTAATAAGAAAAGATTCAGTAACAAGGCACTTTCCAAGAATGAAGATAAGAAATATGAGACGGGAAGAGCACAATCATTAAACTTAACAAGGCAAAGGTTAAGTCTTTTAATTGTGGTGAACTGGGAATTTTGTTGATGAGTGCAAAAAATCTAGGAGCAATAGCAATGGAAGAGTGCTTATGGTAACTCCAAAAGATTTGGCTGATTCTAGTGATTCTGAGAATGACTTTGGTTCTTAGAATATTGCACTGATGGTTGTGTCAACTGAGAAGCCTGCATCTCTGAAAAGCTCTTCATCCGCAACTAATCAGGTATCAATATTCACTCTTGAGTTATTGAACAATTTAGATTTTGATGAGTTTAAAACTATATATGCTGAGATTAAAAATCTTTTGACTAATTCTATGTTACTCACTAATGAAAAGGATAACCTAAAAGAGATGAACATGAAGTAATTTAGAAGAAACAACTTTCTAGAATATAAATTATTGTAAATGGAACTGTACAAGATAAATTCTAAAAATTCGATACATAGGTGCAATGAAATTCTTAAGGCCTATGACTTTGTTAGGAAAGAGCTAGAAGAAGAAAGAGAAAATTTCAAACTTTATACTAACTCAAGAAAAAAGTTTCACAACTTAATAAATAACCGAGTGACTAATAAAACCAATGGAATTGGTTATGACAAAAGTGAAGGAAAGAAGACTAAAACTGATGTATAGAACTGAAACTAACACATCTAAACATACCACTAAAAAGAAAGATCCTAATATTAAGCATGTAATATTTGTTGACTATAACGGCACCCTTATTGTGCATAAAAGGGTTGATCATAAAAATGTGTTATAGAAAGAAATACTGTGAGCATAGGCTTCTTGTCTAAGTCTCAGCTGAAATAGAGACTAGACAATCTATCAAGGTCTAGCAAGGTACAAAGAAACATGATAGGAAATGAGGGCACTAATAAAGAAAACAACTATAAGAATGTCCCTGATGCACCTAGAAAAAATGCTTTGAAAGTAGAAACCAAAATCATCTAGCACTAGACTATAATCAGAATTCCTCTTGGAAATTAGAGTCTAGATTCCTACAGACTCTAAAAATTCAGTATAGATCACAAAAATCATGGTATCATTGTGGCAGTCTTCTCCACTCAATATTTATGTGCAGGTAGTATCATGATCTTTATTATAATTTCTATTATTTAAAATTTAAAACTTCTAGTTATAAAAAAAATATAAAATCAAAGTCTAGCTTAGACTCAGGTAATGGCCATGATAGGCTCACTGTTATTTTTAATTGCAAGTAGGCCAGATATAATATTTTCAACATGTCTGTGTGCTAGATTCCAATCTGATTCAAAGTAATCTTATTTAATTATTGTGAATAGAATATTCAGATATCTCAAAGGCACTCTAAATATTGATTTATAGTATCGTAGAGATTCTGATTTGTTACACATACTCTGATTATGCCGGGTGTAAAGTAGACAGAAAAGGTATTACATGAACGTGCCAATTTTTGGGTAATAGATTAATTTCTTTGTTTAGCAAGAAACAACAATATGTTTCAACCTCAACTGCAGACTCTGAGTACGTTGCAGCTTACAGTTTTTGTGCTCAACTCCTTTGGATGAAAAATCAGCTAATGAATTATGGTATATCATTCACTAGCATTTCGTGATAATATTAGTGCTACCAAAGTTGCTAGAAAATTCAGTTCAACATTCAAGGACAAAGCACATTGATATTAGGTATAATTTTATCAGAGAACATGTAGAAAATAATATTATGGAATTTCAATTTGTTCCAATTATATAACAAATTGCAGATATACTACCTAAGTTACTTGATGAAGCAACTCTCATTAGGTTGGTAAGTGAGTTATGAATTTAATCTTGTGTCTGCAAAAGTAGTAAGGTACGTACTTTGATTATGGTTTCTGATCTTACTCATAAACTATAGTTAATGCTTAATTTTTTTTTACTAAGTACAATGTGCCTTGACATAGACTAGAATTTATGCTTAGAATCCATCAATATCATAGACTCTGAAAGCACTTAACAACACAAATCTATAGACTCTAAAAGCACTTAACGACACAAATCTTAAAATTCAAAACTTTATCTTACTGTAAATTTTATGATAATTATATCCTTAGAAACATTATAGTTCAATATTTTTCAAGTCATAATTGTTTCTTCATGTGTTGTCAAGTTGTGAAAAAAATGAATAACGTATTGTATTTGGATCACTAACGATTAAGAAAATATTTAAAATTAATACTTTTATTTTGACCTAAAACTTTCTAAAATCACTTGAATAACTCAAAAGAAATTTATTATTCATTTTCATGATTTATTAAGACCGTTTTTTTGGACATTAAAAATCGAAATATAGCCATCATTCAAATTTAACAATGTATATTCAGGTCTTCCACTATAATTTTTAATATGCTCCGTCTAAGGTCAGGACGCTTTTCATTGTAAGTGAGTTACGACAATCATAAGACTTCAAAAACTTGGCCTAAGGTCGGGACACTCCTCGATTAAAGTGAGTTATGACCGTTAAAATATTTTGCAATCATATTATATCATATTATACATGTATATGTCTTTAGTGGTTTATTAAGATCCCTAAAGATTTATGCACGAATACCCATTAGCGGAGCTAGCTTTTTTGTCTAGGGTCCAAATTTTTTGAAGCTAAAACCTGTACTAAGTTAAAAAAGAAAAATAATAATAATGTAACAAGAGGAATACATGACTTCAAATTTGAACTAATACTTTTAAAAAAAAAACCTTAATTTAATATATACCATCGGATGAAAATAAATAATTTAGTAAATTAACAAAGCCAAATATTAAAAGTTAAGTACAGATGGAACAAAACTATAAACAAAAAAAAATAAGAGGGAAACATATTTTTTCAATCATTTTTTAATATAATATTTTTGTAACACTAATTATTTGGTTAATTTCTCTTTATTTGTTCAAAAAATATATACTCAAATTAAAATTTCAAATATAATTTATGTAAGAAATACCACAAATAAATGTATAAAGTATTTATGAAAAAGTACTTGCTTAGCAGATGCATTAAACTTTATAAAGAAATCTTTGAGGGCCTATATGTGATCAGCAGTGTAAGGGTGACTATGTTTTTGGACCGGGGCCACAAAGAGCTATTTGGAAAAAAAAAAAAAAAAAAAAAATTCTTCTTATCAGAATCCGCGGTAGGCGGCGTTACTTCTCAATGGCTCCACCCCTGCTAATACTCATCTAGCCATTGTTGTGCAAGCAGTCTCAAATTATAAAATGTTTAGGTTACTAGGCACAAAATTCTCTTAAACTTAACTCGAGTATTAATGAGCACAACCTAGTCATTGTATCGTTTTTTTTTTTTCCATCAAACTACTGTTTCAGCAAACTGAACATGTTCCGATATGATGACTTTACTCTTCACCAAGCCTTTTACAGTTCTGAGCACAAGAGTAATCTAGAAACACTCCTTTGACATTTCTTGGTTCAAATGTATCCCAGGATGAGGGGAAGTAAATGCACAAATCGCAATCAAGAAAGTTGAATACTCTCAGGTCTCAAGTGATCATAAGTAGGAATTGGATCTATATAAATTCTGTAACTCAAAAAGTGTAACCTCAGTATGCTAAAGTTTGCTCAATAATAGTGAATTCTAGAGAAGGCAATTCGTTCGTTTCGTATACTTTTGTGTCGTGTACTTTCGTGTTTCGTGTCATGAAAGCCAAACCCAAACCCGACCCGTTAAGTATTCGCTTCGTTTCGTATTTGTGTACCTTCGTTTCGTGTACGTTTTGTGTCGTA
>PHNY01106592.1:4325-17207 GCA_003724115.2 Anethum foeniculum | reverse complement strand
ATTGATCTTTTGGATTCCTGTGCTTCATAGTTAATATTATGTTCCTGATTCTTATCCTAAGTTGAGTTATTATCCTTCTATTACATATTACATTACATTTATGCTTTACAATACTTGTTCTTGATGGTTAACTTGTTAAGCTCCTGATAGTCGATACACTGCCTCATGCTTCTATACTTCTTCTTCAGAAACAATACCAGTATGTCCCATGGAGATACACTTGGTCTTATAACTCATTTTTCCAATAAATCCTGAAGTTGAGTTGCTAACTCTTTCATTTTCACGGGGGTCATTTTGTATGGTGCTTTAAATACTGGTTCCATACCTGGCACTAAAACAATATCAAACTCGATATCTCTATCTGAAGGTAATCTTGGAAGTTCGTCTGGAAAAACGTCTGGAAACTCATTCACAATCACAATCTCTTCGATCCTTGGGGTTTCTTTACTGACATCCACGACATGAGCAAGATAGACTTCACAACCCCGACGTAGCAATCTCCTTGCTTGAATAATGGTTAAGAACTTCTTGGTTTGCTTCTTGCCTCAGAATACTATCTTCGTGCTATCTGGCGTTCGCAAAGTCACCTTCCTATTCTTACGGTCTATCTGGTCGTTATACTCTCCTAACCAATCCATTCCTAATGTAACATCAAGCTCCCCCAACTTGAAAGGTATCAAGTTAGCACAGAAGTGATGTCCTGCTATCTCAATAACACATTGGGAACACACTCGATTAACGAAAATACAATCTCGATTAGCTACTTCAATGATTAATGCTTCATTTAGTGGTTGGGTTTTACATAGCAGTTTATAAACAAAATCTTCGGAAATAAAAGAATTGGTAGTTCAGAATCAATTAATACTTTGGCATTTACTAAATTCACAGGAAGCGCTACATCTGCATCCTGAACTACATCCCGCATAGTCATATTGAAAGTCCTCACCCTTGGCTGATTCTGCGGGGGTCCTGAGAATTGTGGCACAACTGGCCCTTTGTACTATCTAGCAACATGTCCTGACTTTCCACATCCATAACATTCAATTCTGAAAAAGTACCCTTTCTGGTTGCACCTATAACAAACTACACTTGCTTTGCAAAATATGGAATGCCTCTTACCACACTTTTTGCATCTTTTTACATTCTATACCTATAACAAACTACACTGGCTCTGCAAAATCTGGGATGTCTCTTACCACACTTTTTGCATTCTAGCGCTGATGGACGATTAGGTCTCTAGGAATCAAACGGTCCTTAAATAATTCTTGATTCTACCACCTTTCATCTATTTTTTTTTAAGTTTTATATGTGCTTTTTTAATTTTCATGTCAAACAAACTTGTAAATAAATGGGTGAAAAAGGAGAAATCTAGTTTATTTTGTAATGTACTAACTTAACTCTGACTTTCTTTGTTTAGGTTCCCCGTAAAAATAAATATGAAAAATATTTATTAATTATTTTAAATAATTAAGTTGTTCATTATAAAAAAATTCTTAAGGTAATAGTAAACATAACCTTTTTTGATTTTTACTCACCCAAAAAATTATACCGACAAATAAGAAGGGAAAATGGGAAATATTAAAATTTGTCATTAGGTCAACGCAATGGGTGCATAGGATTGAGTTGACTAAAAAGCAATGCTAGGCTAGGAGTGCCTAGGACGGTAGCACCTGGCTTTCTCTAGTGGAATCTGCAATAGATTCACCACCACCCAAAAACTAAATTTTATGGTACTTTATGTTTGTATTATCCCTGTCTTTTCTCATTCTTTCATTACAACATTATAATTTTTAAGTTGCACTATTAGCATAACCATGGCTTCTCTAATTCAGACCACAATCCCATGTTATTCTGATGTCCCATGTTTACATTTCAAGAACCCATGTCTTAAAAATCTTGAATTTCCCAAGAGGGTGTTGTTTAGTACAAAGAGAAGAAGTGTTTGCAAGTCAAGTCTTGATGAGGTTGCAGCTGTGGAACCACCTCCTAAGCTTGATGACAAGTCCAAGGCTGAGCTTATAGGGTCTCTCAAAATCAAATTGTTGGTAAGAAGTTGTTTATGTACTTGTATAAGTTTAATTTGTGTTTGATCAAGTGCTTGCTAGAGTAGAATTATGGAATTTTTGTTTTTAATGTTGTTTCCTTTATATGTGTGCTTGGAATTTGTTGTAGAGTCATATTTTAATGAGGCTTGTCATGTTATTTGTTTACTTCCTCTACATAGTTACATAATTTAGTTGAAGGGTTTTAGTCTGTGCCCGAGAGAAATGGCATTGAGAAGACATTTGTGTTCCAGTTATACTTTATGTCATTGGAAGTGGCTGAGGAAATGGGTTATGTCGTGATATTTTCAGTGTTCGTAAAAGTTAAACTAGTGACTGATGCATTTTTGCCATGTTAAGGGCCTGCCCACTGCTCACCCGCAGCTAATTTGTTAAGGGCCGAAATAAATTTTGCCATGTTTCTTACTGAAGCATATGTGTGGTGCATTTTTGGAAATATAAAAATTGACTTGTAGCATATATTTTGCAGTTATTTCTATGCATATAATTATTTTTAGAGTTTTATACTTTAAGCATTATTCTATGAAGAATTGCTATCAATTTCTTAGTGGGATAGTTTATAATAATAATAATATTGTATAGTAATGTAGTTATTTGTTAAAATTGGCCAGTTGGTATGGGAAGGAGGGAATATTACAGAAGTGAGAACTGTATGCTCAAAAGAACTTGATAAGTTTGATAGAATTAAGACATAGTTATTGAAGATTGAAAACTAATGACGATATATAAAATTTATGTATTGAAAAATAAATAAACCCACAACTTGCAATGGTAAATAAAAGTCATACCAGCAAGTTTAAAATAAAAGTCATACGAGCAAGTTTAGCACCCCAAATAAAATTATTTAAACAAGTCTTTGATCTTCACATTTTTCCATCATACCTTGTTTAGTTGTTTTTTCCACTGTTATCAAATACTTTTACAACCACCGCCGCTTATTTCACTAGCATCTGTTATTTACCATAAGTAGCTTTGTTCAAACTCCTTTATGATGTTTTGGTAGAAAATGATAAAAAAAGAAAATTCAAGAGTAATAGGAAATGAGCTTTCTAGAAACTGAGAGTACGGATACTGAATTCCATGTTGATACTGCATCACATGGATTGTATTTGGTCCATTTAATTACTCAAAGAAATGTGCCTGTCAGAGGTGTTTATGATAATTATGTGTTGAAGATTGACATGCTTGAATTCTCCTTTGAGATGTCTAATGAGTCTTTGAAAAAAGTATAGTAAATAGTACTGATAACCATTATGTACCTATGATCAAGGAGGTAAAAATGATTATTTAAAGCATTGCAAGTGAAGTTTTTAAATTGGTTTTTAACAATTTTACACATGCTTATCTCCAATTGCATATAAAGAACAGTTACTAGACGAGGCACCTTATTAGCATATGAAGTAGATAAAGTGTCTCATTTGGTGGTACTTCTTTAAATTAACTTCTTAACAAATGAAACAAGGAAATAATTGAGGCCTATATAGCGTTTAAAGATAGCCATGCGGTAGTATTGTTGAAAAGTAATTGAGAAATTGCAGTTACAATGCATTAAAAAATCACTCTGACCTCCTCTGTTGGTACATATTGGTTGTCAGTAGTATCGACCCTCTTTTGGTGAGAATTAGCATCTAGATACGTTCCCGACAGGCATTCAAATTTCTCATCCTTCAGCACATGATTGTCAAACATTTCTCTAGTGTCAATACATAATTCAGTATTCTCCCTGCAAGTTTCCGGAAAGGTCACCTCGTTACATATAAAATATCTTCACTTTCTATAGAGGCATCAGGAAAGAGAGTTTAAACAGAGTTATCCAAGGTGTATAACAACTAATTGTCAAATAGGCAATGTCAATGTTGATGAGGTAGCGTAAAATGATTTGGTGGAGCAGCCGACTGGAGGGAGCATTTGTAAAGAAGGTTTCATGGAGGACTGTAACGGTAAAAGGGTTTCAGTTTTTCGATAGTATTGGTCTTATACTACCTTTAATTGAGGGTATCAGACTTAATGGTGGGACTTCTATTTAATCATTCTAAATTGTGGATTTATCTTTTCTGGGTAGACATTCTTGAATTATGTGGATCTTTATTGGTAGGAATACTCAGAGAATTTTTTTTCTAGGACTCAACGGATGCAAGCTCTCATTTGACCTACCTCGATATTTTGTCTAGGAGTTAATGGTTTTTTTTCTTTTGATAAGCTACTCTAAGAGTTTTTTTTCAAGAAATCAACGTACCTGACGTCTCATTGAGCTCCCCCAAGATTTCTATGAAGGACTTGATGAATGCCAGGTTTCGTCGAGCTCCTTTAAAATTTTTCCCTTTCACTCAACAATGCTATCTATTGAGCCACCCTGGGTTTTATCCCTAGGTTGTAATGAACCAAGCTATCCGGGACTGAAAGGACGTGTGCTAAGCTACTCTTACCACAAAAAAAAAACAATTTTTAGTGGGATCATTGCGAACCATTATCCCACATAATGGTGAGAGTGGCACTAATATGAGCATTCATGAGCTCCATGACTTCATTGGAATATCCATTATTTTCTCGGCATTCATTTGAGCATCTAACAATATTCAGGGTACTGCAACCAGAGCATTCATCCTTTTTATTCAATGTGACCTGAATATACATCCTTCTGGACCCGAGCATTCATCTGTTTCTAGCTACTGTGACCCGATCATTTATTCTTTTACAGGCCTTCTTTCTTCTTTCCACCTCCGAGCTCCGACATAGGTGTATTCCGCGTTTGTATGCTGAGATAAATTCGAATAGAACCTGAACCTAAAAAATATTATTTTTTGTGTTGGCTCAATGCAATTTTTTTTGCTCGTGTCAACTCTGGTGGATTCAGCAAAAGCTCATCGCCACTCAAATCCATATGTCAACTATCTACTTGTATAGCTATATATTATCATTTTCTTTTGTTATTTTTTTCCCATCACACTGGATTACATAGTTGCAGTATCAGCAAAGCCATGGCTTATTTAATCCAGTCTACAATTCCCCTAACAATTCTTTCATTCTAAAAACCTGAATACTTAAAATCCTCAATTTCCCAAAAGGTCTGTTCTGTCGAAGGAATTTTTTTTCGCAAGTCAACCCTTGATGAGGCTTCAGCTGTGAAAGCACCTCCACTAGTCCCTCAGCTTATGATAAGTCCAACGCCGAGCTTATTGAGTCTGTGAAGATCAAATCTTTCAGTTACATATTAATGAAGTGCTTGTTTGAGCAGAATATGTAAAAAAAAATGTATATTTAGTTAAATGGCTGCTTCTTGTTTCTTGCTTGCGTCAATTGCTAATACGGCTTCTAATTATTTTTATGTGGTGTTTGGTTGGGGGAATGAATCAAGATGGAAGGGAAATAAATTTGTACTCTTTTAGGGGTTAATGTTTATAATTTTACTCCTTACATTCCCTTTCCAACATTTTATATTACCTACCGATTTGGGAACAAATGCTCCATTCTCCATCTAACTCATTTTCTTTGAAAATCTCATTATGGGAAATTTGTACACCCTCGTTTTCTTTTACACTTCCATCCTACCTCCATTATGTCTCCCTTAATCTTGTTCACATTTCCTCACTCCATTCCATTCTACCCAACCATATGGAGCATTAGTTTCTGCCCCATTATAACAGAATTTAGTCCAAGGTTTAGTCTGTAGCACGCTAATAGAAATGACATAAGTAAATCATCTTGTGTTCCAATGACAATTTATATTATTTTAAGTGAGTCTGGCTGCCGAAATGAGAAAGCCCTTTACTTTCTTACTGGATACAAAGTATATTTAAAAAATCAAAAAACTTCTTTTTGTATGTACATTTGTACCAGGAACTTTGACAATGGAAGTGCGTAGATATCACTTTATATGAGCTTGAATGAAAAACATTAATATGTACGTCAGCATCATTTTATTAACTTGCATAAGGATCGATTCTGTTATCTACTTATACACTGTTCATAGGGAGAATTACCAAAGGAAAACCAGTGACTGTCTGACTGATGCATTTTCTTAAAATACTAATTGTTTTCTATTTTGTTCAAAGCCCCTCCCCCTTTCGTTTGTTGTTTTGGATAAATATTTGATGTACAATTTGTGAAATGTTCATAGTCCCCATAAAAAATGGGTACGTTTACTACCTAAGTAACACTCAGCTCTACTAATTACCATTTGTACCAACGAGTTGTGACATTCTGGATGACTGTGTTGTAGCTTAAGTTTATTCAGGATTTCAGGTTGTCGCAAATGGACCAGTCAGTTAAAACTACAATCCTGAATTGTTTTATTATGTAGCACGTAGATGCAAGAGCTGTAACATTTGCTTAAGCACTTGGGTTTGAGAGATTCATTATATAAAGGTAAAACTGAAAGGAAAGCTAACCGGCCTGCTCACTTGTAGCCAATATGTGAAGGGTCTAAATATACTTGGTGATGTTTGTCACGACTCATGATGCATCTTAGGAAATATGAAGAATGTCTTATAGCACATATCTAGTTTACATTTATCTTGGTTTGTTGCAAAAAGAGATGCTAAAGTATAAAGTGCTTTTGCAAAGCTTTCAGAGTTCTGTTTCCGGGCTTAATAAAGGTCTTGCTGCAAGCGAAAATGATCTACAAAAAGCAGATGCAGCTGCAAAAGAAATTGAAGAAGCTGGAGGACCTGTAGATCTGTCTGTAGATCTTGACAAGCTGCAAGGAAGATGGAAACTGATATATAGCAGTGCCTTCTCTTCTCGCACTTTAGGCGGGAGTCGTCCTGGGCCTCCTACTGGAAGGTTGCTCCCTATAACTCTTGGCCAGGTATTTCCTCATATGCAGACTTTTTATATTTCTTACCAACTTTGTCAATCTGAATTATCAATTGCTAATTTTTTTCTTCTTCAAAGACATGTTAATACTGTATAAGAGAACCAAAGATAGGACAGTTGACACACAAGGGGAATGCATAGTGTACAGAATAATGGATGAGTGACCTACTAGATCTAGAATACAATATCTCTTCCACACACTACCACTCCTGAAAGGATAGTCTTTACGATTAAAAGCAAGCAAGGATTCTAGTGTTATGTTACACTGATGGTTCAGTTACCCCTCAGTAATGGGTGTCCAGCATTCAATAGTCCGACAATGACAAGGTTGGATGGCGAACAATTTGTTTTTAGTGTGAAAAATGGGAAATTTAGAGTGCCTTGGTTTTATTCTCTTTTGTACATGTGAAAGATCTAACTCTCTGTTTGGGTCCTAAACATAGTACTATGCTGTACAGTGGCGAACAATTTGTTTTTAGTGTGAAAAATGGGAAATATAGAGTGCCTTGGTTTTATTCTCTTTTGTACATGTGAAAGATCTAACTCTCAGTTTGGGTCCTAAACATAGTACTATGCTGTACAGTTGTCCAGATGAACACATCACTTGAAAGTTGAAACAGTTGGATCAGTGAAGTCTTAGTGAGAGACCATAGGTCTACAATTAGCCTGTCCTTCGGCGACATGTTCTCTAAATTGAAGCCTCAGAAACTGTAGTATGCAAGTTCACAAATATTAATAGAATTCATAACGCTTGTAGAATAGGTCTGTGCAAGATGTTACTAATAATTTAATACCCACATGCAGCCAGTTGAGGAATAGTGTATTCCTGTCCTACACTACAAAACAATTTCAACTTCTTAACTTCGAAATCCATCTCTCCGGAAACGCTCAGTCTCTGACCCGACTTAATTCCACAAACGTGATCCCTCCCCCCCTCCCCCCCAAAACTAGTACTTTCGGTATATCTATATTCTCCATATGTGTTTCTCATACTTTGCTGGAAACTCTAACCAATCCTTAATAAGTTAATTATTCCATCAGCATGTAGTTATGCAACATAAGGGCTGAATCTTTAGTGGAATTTGTAAGTAGAGACTGGAGAAACATAATTAGCTTACATATACAAAACATTAACTACTGACAGCTAGTTCAGGGTCTTCCCCTAAGAGCATGGATATATGTTGGAAAAATGATGGAGCTTGTTCATTGTTTTAGTTGTCATTGTTTCTTTCATTACGTCGTATTGCTAGCCGATCTTTAGAGTAATACTGACATCTTCACTGTGTCCCTGACCCTAACCAAAGGTGAAATGACCAGAGTTCGAAGAAAATTCAGAGCCACACACATTCTTCATCACTTGTGTCGTGATATTCTGTCAGATGAATGTTATCAAAGGATTTCGGTAAAAATAGTTTCTATACCTAACAACCTAGAATGATACAACACACTTATTCCAGTGTGAATGACATTTCCCAAAGGATCATATAAGAATATATTATAAAGAGAGACCATATCCCTTGGACATCATTCTGGGCCACTTCTAGTCTAGAATTATGCATGCAACTATGTCTATAAACTAACAATATTGTAAAAACTTGGCTCTAGCTTTAAATTTTGAAAGACAAAGCTTCTTTGTGAAGTAAAGATCTGCATCAAATTCTTTTACTTCATTTTGGAGCTTGTAAAGTATGCTTATATCTTCTTCTTATTTTGGAACATGATACAGGTATATCAACGCATTGACATATTAAGCAAAGACTTTGATAACATTGTGGAACTTGAGTTGGGGGCTCCATGGCCTCTTCCACCGGTTGAAGTGACTGCCACATTAGCTCACAAATTTGAACTCACAGGTTTGTCTTTTTAGTGTGTTATGTTTTTGATGTGTGTAGAAGTGCTAACTTGTGCAAATATCAGTTGTTCTATGAATCAACTGTTTAGATAATACTGTTGCTTTTACAAATGCTGCGTTAATAACTTCATTTTTCTATTGGAATAGGGCCTTCTAGTGTTAAGATAATCTTTGAGAAAACAACAGTGAAGACGACTGGAAACTTATCACAGATACCGCCCCTGGAAATACCTCAGCTTCCAGATGCATTACGGCCTTCAACTAATCGGGGAAGTGGTGACTTTGATGTTACTTACTTGGACTCTGATGTCCGAATTACAAGGGGGGATAGAGGGGAGTTGAGAGTTTTTGTAATCTCATAAGTTTGAGTAGTTATAAATGCAGCTATGCTAAGTAGCTTGAAACACCGTATACTTGTCTCCACCACTTTCTCTGCCTCCCTTCCATGTATAGAGAGACACCCCATGGTGGTGCTACTCGAGGCAGACCATTGTAATACTGTTATTGATAATTTTGGGAACCTCAAGCTCAATGTTTGTAATCCAAGTAGGATACTCATGTTGAATCAATTCTAATTTATTTATAAATGATACATAAATTATGATCTTTTTTCTTAATTTAGGTTGTCGGAATTCATTTTAAATGTAAAATTTACGGCTAGGAATTTTCTATTTTATTCTTATTAACACAACATTAATATGTAAATGCGAAAGAAATGACAAAAGTGAGAAGACTAAAAATAAAGGAGACCGCATCTCGTTTATAATGACGTATATCAACAATACAAATAGAAGTATCGCAAAATAAATATTTTAGTTTGGATTAAAATGAAGGGAACAACGCAAGTGAGGAAAATTCATATTTAAGTGCCTCAAATAGTACAAGTTTAGAACATGATACTGAGAAGATTGGATTCAAAGATTTGTTCAAGTCACTATTTGGATATATTGCTGAAGAGACGTGATTGTCGTTGACTAATGGTGGTGGCAGAGGATGGTGTTCTTCTTTGCTAAATGGAGTTGGTCTAAAGGAAATGCTTTGAAGGTGAGTATTACTTCATTCCTTACTTTAACGTTGTTCATATTGTGTACTGTATGTTGCTGCATGTTCTTTGTTTGTTACATTTTTTGATTGTTGAATTGCAGAGTTAGTAAGCAAAATGCATAGTTAGCGGTTCTTGTATGCCAAACAAGGAGGGACTGGCCGAAGATTCTTCATCAACAGTTATTTTGGGATCAAAGGTTGTAGCTATGGACAGTGATTATATACAAGATATAAATAGCGAACAAGCATAGAGAGCGGGATCAGAGTGAACAAGTTTCTTAGCTTCTTTTCTAGTCTGACGAGGGAAAATTGATTAATTCCATCTCGAGTTTGTAAAGAAAATCGAGTAATGTTGCTTCATGCATCGCAAAAATTACAATTCTGTGAGATCTGAAATTATAAAGTTGTAGGAGTATCTATGAAAAACAAAGCGGTCAGAGTTATTTTAGTCTTCTGTTTTTTCTTTCTAAAATTACTATTCTTCTGATCATGGAAGTGCCTGCAAAAAAAAAAAAAAAACCTTAGACAAGTCTCTAGATATTGTTAAGTTTTATTCAGTTGGTATGAACAGAGAATGCAAATAGAATGAGAGGTTAGGAAGAGAACTGGAAGCAAAAGAAAGAATGACAAAATAAAGGATAAATGAGTTCGATGTACATCAATAATACTACTGCAAGACCATGCTTCTTTCATATGAAAGTGTTTATTTTTAACAGCAAACCAAGTTCCAAGCAATGTAAATCTGAAGCGCTACTATAAGAAAATTTTACAACTGAATCAAACAATATCAAACATACCACAATTGGGAAAAATTTACAATTCTATTTGCTTATCACACGAAAGCATAACCGGTAAATAAGGAAAGGATGCAGACTTCACCTGTTGAATTGATGGAGAAATACAAGTATCAAGCTGTTCATCTATGTTATACTTGCAGTATCGAGCACACAGTTTGTATAATCGTGAGGACTATCACCCCAGTTGCAGCTATGAAAGCAACCAAAGACCAAGGATTGCTGAAATATTCATTTTTTAAGATCAACTTCCACTTGAACCACTTAGAGTTCCAATTGTGGATGTAATCTTTGCTATACTCATCCAAGTCTTTGCAAATTTTAGCAAAATAAAAGTCTTTTTGCTCCTCTACTACTTCCTTGTACAAATTGTTGAATAGATTAGCTACTAGCTGACTTTCACCAAGCAAATTATCAATAACCTTATGTTTAACCAGCAGTTCAACATCCTCGGCTGTGTCTATGAGGCTGTCCATGAAGATTATATAGCTGGTTATGTGCTTCTCATAGTGCCCACATTGTTCAAATGCTATTAGATTTCGGAAGAATGTTTCAGTTTTATCATTCACTGTCAACTGTGGAAGTTTTAGCAGCCCAGATTCAAATGACACGTCAAACAAATCTCCCATCCCATTACCAAAACGGACACCAGCTGCCTGTAGCTCACTGGCACTTCTGGTATACTCAAACCTACCATTTCGAATCGTCGCCTTTATTCTGTTAGATGGTCTATGAAGGATAACTAAGAATTCAACTAGATGCCTTGAACGTTCATAACCATCTAACAACTGTAGTCTCTTTGTATTCCCCACTCCTTTAAAATAATCCAAAGAAAGTTCAAAAAAAGACTTCTGCTGAATTCGTGCATTATCCACAAAATCATATAATCCCATGATAAAGTTTAGAGGANNTCACTCGCCATCCACTGATTTTCAAATAACAAATCACCAGGATCTCTCATTTGTATAAGGTTCTTAACAAAGAGCTGAACAACAAAGATGCCATCCAGCACAATCATTTTAAAGAACTCTTCTGACTTAAAGTGAGAGGTATCTTCATAGCAACCACGAACTGAAGCTTCCATCTTTTCAGCATATCTAATCAATTTATCAATGGTGATTCCAAACTTATTTATAAAGCTCTGCAGGTATCTTAATTTGTATGCTTCCATTGCTTGCAAATGGTTCTTCCCATGATGAAGAGGCCCAACTGAGACTACGCGAGGTGTGTAGGCTTCTTCTTTTGATTTCCTATATTTTTCAGAAACTCTGTAAATACAAACTGTATACGAGTCATTAGCCAATGCACTTAGCTCCTTACTCATGCAAGATATTAAACTTTCAACCACATTGATGTGAACTTCTTCATTGCATTCTTTTAAGTTAGTAGTCAAGTTGTCTATATTTGCCATCTTAATTTCTTCTCTTTAGATATCTGTAGGCAGAAATAAAAATATTAGAAACAGACTAAAATAGTAGTCACTAAACTTATTAAAATGAAAAAACATAAAACGGTAAGAAGGTAGCAATCTAGTATTACATCTTGTAACAAGTTTTCATGTCATGAAATGATAAAACTAGTAGACAATTGCATCATTACTTGAACGATCAGATAGCACATTTTTTTTCAAGTAATGTGTACAAAAATTATTCATACACTAGTAAGTAATTCCATAACCCGTAAAGAACCAATTCTTCAATCAATTGCATAGTTGACGATTTTCACCAAACATTTTTGTGGGTGCCAAACTAATTTTTCACCAGGTCCAAATAAGAAGTAGTAAATAAATTACTACCAAGTTAGATGGCAAAGGTGGGTCTAAGCATCCCCTCTATGTAATGATACAAGATCATATTTATCCTGAAAATATAGAAGCAAATTATATCCAAAGCACGTAATACAAATTTGCAAAGATCATATTTATCCTGAAAATTGTAATGATGGGGGTGAAAAATGGAAGATGAATATCAACATCCAATTCCCATATTTGAGACAGAAGTATCTATTTAAAACATAGATCGTAATTAAGAGAACAATGATGTCCATAATAATTCGTAATTGCTAGTGGAATACTTATTACAAATTCTTTCCCATTGTATATAATTCAGATATCATTACATTAGATAAAACTTAATGATTAACAATGAAAATTAGATAAACACTAGCAATGTACGGATATTAGAGGGACACTTTATAGTGTTGAACTTGAACTTCTCAATGGAGATAGTTCATTTATGGTAATATGAATGTGCATCAAACAACTCTTTATGAAAACCAAGGATACCCAAACCGCGAATTATCACATAGTTGATAA
>PHNY01106582.1:9563-26388 GCA_003724115.2 Anethum foeniculum | reverse complement strand
TTGATGTATAAATTTTTTAAACGAAAGTTGTACATTTATTATATGTTTCGAATTTTTCTCGAAAAAATTAAAAAAAATATGAAACGTTTTTTTTAATTCGACGTACGTTTTATCCATTTCTCGATTCGTTAGGATTCCGTTTCTAATGATCCTTATCATTTCGGAAAGATCTTTAAGTTATCTACAACTTTCATGTTTTACAATTTTTCAAAAAATATCGTTTTGAGTGTCAAAAAATTATATAAAGATATTTTTTTATTAAAAAGGGTCAACTATTCAATTTCTATAGTTTGGGACAAAAATGTAAAAAGAAATTTTTCAGGGATTTAAATGAAAAATGTACTAAACGTTAGGGTCAAAATGCAATTAAACATTATCAATTTACTATATTACCCCTAACCTATTTAACGGCTACCGAGATAATTAACGGAAGGGGTGCAGAGTGCAGCGTCTAAAAAAGTTCAGGGATGCAATATGCAATTAGTGAAATTATCGGGACAATAAAAAAAATCAAAGGGATGCACGTTGCAATTTACTCTATATTTAAGTGAATCTTAAAATCGGAGACAAAGGTTTTTTGAGAAAGAATTTAACATGACAAGGGTTCTTTCCACACAATTTTTATAATATCTCAATTCAAAAATATACTAGCATTCTTATGTAACAGATTTTTGCACGTTTTATATTTTTTACATAAACAATCAACTTTACAGTCACGTTTCGTGTCATTCAAAAAATTCTTATATTTTCAATTTTTTAAAATTTGTTAAATAACACAAGTTTTTTTATTTAATCTTTTTCTAGTTTCACTTATATTTTCAAAAAAATGCAAATTTCACTTGAATTTTATGTCGAACGGGATCAATTTTTTTTTTGTATTGGTTTAAAAAGCTAACGAGTAAAATGCATAATGTGTACCTGAACTTTAACTAAAATGTATGTAAAGTGTATACCTGATTTTAAAGAAATGCAATATGTGTACTTCAAATTTGATAAATGCTGCAATTTGTGTATTTCCGTTAGTTGCGTGTTAACGGAGTAAGGGCATAGCTGGAAAGAGAAAAATATAACCTGATTATGTCTAAATAGATTCTATATGGATTAGATTGTTAGAATTTTATAAAAATTGCTTTATAAATAACGTATAGTAGGATTGATACAGCCAATTAATACAATTAACAAAGAAAAATTCAATTTAGTATTATATAATATAAATACGCACATTAATAAATAAACAATATACAATTACAAGGCCTAATTTATTAAATGAATGAGTATATTACAATTATATAATAAACACGTAATAAACAAATTTAATAACAAATATATATATAAAACTAAAAATCAAAAAATTTATCTATACCAAATATTTTAAAAAAACATAATGCTTAGAAAAATTACATATCATACAAATGAGCTAATAGTAAATAATTTAAATTAAATGAAGACAATACAAGTAAATGAATTAATTAAAGACAAAAAACACATGGACAATTGCAAAGTTTCAGCCTCAACAAACTAACATATACTCCCTTCGTCCCTTTTTAGTTGTCACATTTTACATGGTTAAGTTGACCAATTTTTGATCAAAAATTAAAAATTATTCTTATATTATTAAAAAATTAAAAATTATATATTAAAATAGATTAAATTTACTTTTTAATAATATAATTTTTTTGTTATTAATTTATATTTATAATTTCAACAGTGAAATGCTGAAGAAAAAAAGGACCGATGGGAGTATTATATGTTTATGAAGTATCAAAATGTACCACATTTTAGATTCACATAAGTATGTTAAAGTGACATAACCTACTAAATTATAACTCCGGGTTCTAATCGTAAAATTTTGACATGAAGTCTTAAAAATTATAATTTTAAGAAATTATAAAATAAATTTTAAATTAAATTAAATACATTTTCTAATAATTGAAAATATATTCTTTTTATTTATATAGTAAATAAAATTTGTGATTAATTTTAAAAAAATCATAATAAAATCAAATTTTAAGTTGGAAAGACTTAACCTTGATATAAACAAACTAATAAAAGAATAACGTATATGCAAACAAGTAAAAAAGTGATCCTAGTACGCAACAATTATGAATTAGAAAATACATGTAATAAATGTTTCAAATAAATTTTAATCAACTAATTTTATATGCCAACACATATACTATAAAACGGTTAATGTAAAACTTAAAAGTGTAAAGTTTGAACAGTTGAAGTTTGGAGAACTTTATTACTTTGCATTGATATATTAACGGGCAATTAACGGCGGTTAAGGAAAAGTATACAAAATGCAGCATTTTTGAAATTGGAAGTACACAAATTGCATTTCCGAAAGGTCAATTACACATTCTGCAGAAAAGGCAAACTTCAGGTACACATTATGCATTTTACTCAAAAGGTAACTGAACAAACTGTAGAATCAGCAATGACACTCTTAATTCTAACTTCAAAAGATAAGACCTGTGCTTAATCATTTACACTTTTAACTTTTTAGCTTTGGTCCTGCAACTACTACATGAAACTTAAGATTTACAACTTGTAAAAGAGATACTTTCACCATCGATCTAGATTTGAACTGTTATTTACAATGCAATGAAGACCAGAACAGCAATACTTGTGTTTTTTCTGGTAACTTGAGACTCACGGAGGATAGATAGATTGTGGAACACTAGCACCAATTGGTTTTATATCTCTGCTGCGCATGTACGTCAAAAACTGCCCAGGAAGCTCCTCCAATAGGCTTTGCACCACAGATATTTGTCCTCCTGTACAAAGCGTACGGAGCAAAAAGAATTGATATATCACTAATAATTGCTCTGGATATTGATGTACAAAATAATATATCTACTCAGGAGTACATGCTGATAGATAACCATCTCTACTACAATCAACAAATATGCACTCACCATGCACATCTCGCATTGAAACAAACTGAACAATGTCTCTTGTTGCTATTCTTCCAGCAGAGCTCTCTAAGCGATGTCCATTATCAGAATCAAGAATCTGCGGAAAAACGATTGTTATTGAGGTAAAACAGAATGAAATAATAATTTCACTTTGTTTAATTTCTAGTACAGAAGTACAGTAATTTTTTCTCATACTACTTAGCTAAAGACATTCTCATGGGATAGTAACTTGTTTATCAAAGAAAGCAAATATACCTCCATTTGTTTAAAATCTGCATTACCAACTCCAACAATAAGAATCGAAAGGGGTAGATCAGAAGCCTTGATTATAGCATCTTTAGTTTCTTGAAGATCTGTAAGGACTCCATCCTACATATATGATCCAGGTCTCATTATTGGCAGAAAATATATATCAAGCATACATGCTCTCGTCTGTGCATGTGGTGATACAGAGAGAAAGATTAGAAAATGAAAAGTCACTCTTGGACAAGTACCGTAATAATTAGCAAGACAAAGTACTTGCTAGAGTTATATGACAGAGACTGGCCAGCCAAATCTGCAGCCCTGTTGATCACTTGACTGAATAGAGTAGGTCCTGAAAGGGTAACATTCTGCAAAGCACTTGCATACGCAGCCATGATTCCTTCAACTCCCTCAACCTGTGAAATTCAAAGGTCAATTACAATAACACGAACATATTTCTTCAATTCCTCAATTTGTGAAATCAAGACAATGACAATGGCATTGACATGTACATATAAACCTAATAACTTAAGTAGATGAAAGCACGGTCTGCAAGTGCTATTATTATTCACCATAAACCGCAGAGTGTTTAGTGGAACTATAAGTATAGGTATATATGTTAATTATTTTAAATCACCACTCAATTGCTACCATAGGTTTGCTAATAAACGTAAATAAGCAGCAGCATGCAAAAAAATTTTAAACATGAATGCTAAGTATTCACAGTTGTTCTCTTTCCCCGAGGTGTTCGCACTAATATAATCTTAAAACTTATACATACATTCTGGAATATTCATTATACATTAATGTTCACAAGACCTGGACATTATATAAGTAGTCAAGTGAACAGGAACGGAATGAGTATATCAAATAAATAAAGAGATGGAGAGATACATTAGATATAGCTCTTCATATTCTGCATACAAAGATAATACATATCATTTAACTTGTCAAAGAGAGTATCACCTCAAAGCCAATTGGACTTCCATTCAAGTTAAAGCAGTGAGATATTAAACCATCATGTGTTTTTCCACCAAAGCCCCAAGCAGGAAAGCATCTGTCTGAATCATAGAACTGAATAACATCACCAACCTCTATTATAGCCTGCAGTAAGCAATCATTCATGAAATTCACTGAAGTGCTCTGGATTGTAATGGAGCAAACAAAAAAGACTAAAACCCATAATCATGAATTCAATGTTGACTTGTCAATGCAAAATTAACTTTCCCAAAGAGCTTCAGCAGGTCAGAATCAAAACAAGTAAAATTAAAAAACTGATTCTTGCAGTTCATAGTTCTGATAAGGACTTGTTAAAATAATAAGTAACAATTAGTAAGTACTTATTCCGATGCTAAGATATCAACCTATCTATTTGGTTAATTTACAAGTTAACACAACATAAACTACTTCTTGAAAAGTACATTGTTGAAAGTTCGATATCACCAAAGTATCATCTGTTACCTGCTGGTACGCATTCAACCGACCAGAAGGATCAATATAATGCAAAGAACCTGGACTCCGGGGATGTCCATTTGATGCTGGAATCATTTGAAAAGTTAATCATACAACAAATGCAAGGCATACATCATCTAGCATTTATCAAGATTAGCCGGATCAAGTTACCAGTAAAATCAACAGCAACCATGAAGTTGAGTTCGAACCCGCTAGAGATGTAATCTATAAAACTGTATAATTGTTTCTCAACAAAACCATCCACGAAAAGTTGACCTTTAAGAACCTAGAGGTAAAAATGTGTACAGAATCTAATATGAGACACATGCAACATGTGATTCAGATATTGGGATGAGTACCAAAGCAGATCACCTTTTCATGTCCCCCGTGATGCGAAGATGGTAAGATGAAATTTACACCAACTTTTTCTCTGTGAATTCTTTCAAAGTCGGCAACTGATTTTTGTAGCTGTCTGCAATAGAAAGAATGAGACTTTAAATTAATGTAAAAAAAAATTATGTTACAACCAAACCGTATTAAAATTAAGGGCTCAAAACTGCAACAATTACCCGATAAGGATGTGATCTCCACTACTGTTAAAATCAAAACATTCAACAATTAGTGGGTTATCCTGCACAAATGAGGACATATTAAATAATAAGTTTTAATAATCAGTAACTCTATCAGTAAATTACATATTGGTTTATGTTGTGAGTTTTGGGCATGAATATACGTTAATTTATATTCCTTTATTTTGGTCCTTTCCAATTATGACATGCTAATACTAGGGAATATAAATAAACTTAACGTATCCAGAGATAAAATGAAAAATACCAAACTAAAGAAAAACATAGCAGGAAATTGTTCTTCATGGCAAGGCACTAAATCATATTTATAATGAACTGAAACACAACATTGCAATAAGCAAGTCCCTGGTCCTCCTTTGTGCATCACATACTCAATATCAGACTAGTCTACATCTGGAACAGACGGTTGGAAAAGCTTACTTTGCTCCCAAATTGCCGCATGCTCAGACACAGGGGCTTCCAGACAGGATTTAAATTGTTGTTCACGATCTCCGTTTTGCAAATTGGCACTGAACCGCCTGCTTCTACAATCCTGGAGATCCTTAGAAATGGATCCTAGAAGCAACATATAAGCCTACAAAATGAGGAACATCTACCCACACAAAATTTTAAGTACATATATATGATTAAAAGAAACATACACTTTTGGAGAAAAGGTCCTTGTTATCCAAATGCATGCAACGAAATACCACCTCGACAGCGTTTCTTGAAGCAGCAGTTTCCTCCGCATGGACAGTGATTGTACCAAAATTCTTCAAACCAGGACCGTGTTTATTGTGAAGATTGAGGGTTAAAGAACGACTTTGTTTAGTCACAATCTACCAAAAGTAAAAAAAAAAAAAAAACAGAGGAGTTAGTCACAAAGTTTGCATGTCAACTCATCCAGGACATTGTACATTATGTGCCATATGGTTCCACCATGTAGTGGCAAAGGGTTGTCCTTATCAGATAAAGTCACCGACTTCAATACTCATTTCCTCACATTTCCCCTTAAAAGAAAATATAAGTTTTGGATCATATTGACTACTTCTTAATACAAACACATTCTTAACACTAAAATTAAAGTCCCAGAAGAGATACAAACATGTTTTTAACACTAATATAAAAGTCCCAGAAGCATTACCCGGCTACTGGCCCGTGGTTGGTGACCGCTGTAGCCATTTCCAAATTACTCACACAGGGTTAATATGTAAATACATAAATATTCTGGTATTCGATTAGTATAATGCAAGAGTAAAAGATAATGGAAATCTAGGTGTTTGTAGCAAAAATAGCTTGGACATTTCTCATTGCTTAAGAACTTGACCAAGACAAGATATTTTATTTTTAAGCAGTAACTACTTTTACATTAAACCGCACTTACGTACAAGTGGCCAACCATAGATGAATCAGGTAAAATAAAGACTGACCTCAGACAGAACACAGCTTGCCTCCCCAAGAAATTCCTGGTCTTTTAATTTCAGATCCTGCAAGGTGTAGAAACATTATTTATTTTAGTTTCTACATACCCATAGATTGTCAAAGCTCTGTCAACAAGTTATGGATCATGGATGAGAGACGAATGAATTAACAAGTTCCAATTTGTAAACCTAAATTCAACAGCTCTATATTGCATGCGTCTGGTTCTTAAATTCATTCCCACTAACAAAAAACTTTACAGTGGTCTATCTGTTTCAATCCTGTTCAAAGCAGCTCTTTATACATAGGATAATCCAGGAGCAAGGCTCTAGGCAACCATAAAAGCAACATATTAGATATGCTAGTTCATTTTGGTTTAAAAAGTTCTGGTTTGGCTTTTGTTGATTACAGAATCTGTCCATCTGGATGGAAGATGTATTTGTAGGCATACAGAATTCTTGATGTTATTACTAATTTACTTAAGTATTAAATACATAAGATGTTACATTATATAGTATGAAATAGCTTGCATGACGTGCTGAGAGTACAGAATTTGCAACCTTAATAGATTTTACATGGTAAAGTAAAAGCAGAAATGATGTTACCTTCACAGCTAGATTGTGATACTTTGTATCTACATCATAAACATGGAAGCTGAAAAAGAACAACAGTCACAATTAAAAGCATTAACTAAAATTCAAACTGATATACTGAAGATTTGTGCTTAAAAGATTTACACTAATGGCTGGACAATCTCAAACTGATATGCAATAGGAACTTTCCCAATCCAGATAGGGTTCAAATTGTTCATTATAACTTCTGTACGCCCCAGTTCTACTAAGCCTCCATCTGTTTTCTTTGCATAAACAACTAGCATCGGATCACTCTGCATTTAGAAAAAACTACAATGTTCATCTGTTTTTTGTGCTAAAACATAATAAGTAGGTACTATTCTTTCAAAAAAAAAAAAAAAAAAAAGAAAAAAAAAAAGTAGGTACTATCAGGTTGCACTGATTAACGATTATTTACAGTACCTTTGACATGATGTCTCGATCCCGCAACTTAGATGCTGAAAAAGATAGCTGCATTCGTATTGCATTATTAATATTAAATCACCATGTTAATTTGATAAACAAATTACTCAATAAAAATTAAAATAGTATTACAAACAAGAATCAGTTATATAATTGCTTCATTGGAATATTGTTGATACGTCTCTTCCTCCACACCCATAAAAATAGTAAAATCAAACAAAGAAGAGAAGAACATAGCATTTGCCAAAAAAAAAAAAAAAGAATTAATTTATCCTAACCAAAAAAATATATAAATATATTTATAAAGACACATTAATAGTATCCCACTACTGATGAAACTGTAGTGAAGATTAGTCAAATAAAAATTATAAATACAATTTAACTTGTTCCAAAAAGATAAAATAATGAGGAATGGTAATCTAGATTGTGGCCACCATTATAATATTAAGGTAGGAGCTACTGAAAGTATACTAATTTTTATTAAAATATGTGCGTACTTGTGTAATGTAACTATAAGATATTTTATTCCAGTTGGAGCACCAGAATAAAAATCAAAATTAGGGAGGAGAGGAGTGTTGTAGGATGATGTTGGGTTGGGTATGTAAAAGGAAAAAAAAAAAAAAGCATCACAATCAGTCTACATAGAATAAACAGCGAGAAAAGTCATACTCTAGATAGCAAGCCCCAAAGAGACAACATATGTATTTGACTTTTACTATTGTACAAAAACTCTTATCCAAAAAATAAACAAACAGAGAGAGAGAGAGAGAGAGAGACCTCAATTTGAGTAAAAAGAGCGTCAAGGCCTTTATTCTTGAAGAACAAGTCAACGGCGTCGTTGTGTCCTCCGCCGCCGCCGCCGCCTACATTTTGTTGTTGGGTCCCACCACCACCACCACCACCTCCTCCGATTGCTTGCTTTCCTCCTCTCACATCGGAAAAACATCCGCCCATCTCTCTCTAAAAAACAACCCTAGAATCTGGATCTCTCTCTGTCTCGATATAGATATAGATATTTGAGAGTACTAATGAATGACTATATATACGCACAAATCAATTACTTGATGATGCTATAACGCGCTTTGAATTGAAGAATTATATATACAAATAAACATATTAAGTCCTATTGCTGCTATGCCACAACAACTACTCAAACATATAACAATTTCCAGCGCACCTGAGTCGTGCAAACTTCAGCCCCTCCTGATATGCATTATTAATTTCCCCCCCATTCTGTTTTTATATTTTATGGTTGGTGTTGGTAAATTATTATTGTATATAATAGTATACTTGTACTTTTTAACGCGTTAACTAAATGCCATAAGTTTGAGACATATATAGGTATATATGTTAGTAGCTAGGCAATTTCACACACAATTTATTTGAGTTATTTGTGATGCAAATTACACCCTAGGAAACATCAATTTCATGTTTGCTATTATTGCTGGTAATGCACGCCAGAGGAAGACCTCTCTGCCTCTCTTTTTTGAATTATTATTATTATACTTGTACATCTTACGAATTCCTTTTCAAGAAATTTCGAACCAGCTAGAATCCAATTTAAACCATCAAAATACTTTTTTTTTTTATTTACTTATTTACTTGCACATAATGTTTCTTGTCCCTTCGTCAACATAAATATTATGTTATTCAGATAAACTAAAACTACCTGCAAAATATATATATTTTTTTTTAATTGGAACACATTATGGCATTGGTTTAGAACAAATGAACAATTATGGGACAACTTCTTTGAGGAAATTTTCCGCACAGATTTTTTATGGTATAATTTCACCAGTTTTATTTTTTGCTTGTTTGGTTGGCTATGTTGTATACTTGTGTCAAAATCCAATATTTCTAAAACTCAACTCATTTTAAAATACCCAAGACCTGTAATATAAAAACTACTGTTCATTCTAGGCTTTCTAGCATCAATAAACCGACAGTGCTAAATACAAATCCAAGAGGCTAGTATTATTATGTACAAGTCAAGGGGGGCTAGGCTATATATATAGTTCCCATTGAGCCCTGACTAATCCACCCCGGCATGAGCACCAATCGGTTTTATATTTCTGCTGCGCATGTGAGTTAAGAACTGCCCAGGAAGCTCCTCCAATAGGCTTTGCACCACAGATATCTGCCTACCTGCATTAAGCCGCATGGAGCAGAAACAATAAGAATATGTTGTTTCTATGTTCGAAATGCAGTAAAATCTAAACAAAAATAGTAATGGTCTTGATATTCTATGGACACAGGCAAACCATCCTCATGGTCGGTCATGGACTAACATTGGAACAATATGCACTTACCATGCATCTCGCGCATGGGAACAAATTGAACAATGTCTCGTGTAGCTATTCTTCCATTAGAGCTCTTTAAGGAATTTCCATTGTCAGCATCAAGAATCTGCCCGAATGACGAATATATTATGAAAAAAGACATTTGTGTAAGGTGTACTCTCAAATTCTCACATTTCTGGCACGGAAGTAAATTGATTTCCCCATTACTATTAAGCTAAACGCCAAAAGACAGTCTTTTGCTTGTGAACTGGTTTATCTCCAATGAGAAAGCAAACATACCTCCATTTGTTTAAAATCTGCATTACCAACTCCAACAATAAGAATTGAAAGAGGTAGATCACATGCCCTAACTATAGCATCTGTCGTTTCTTGAAGATCTGTAAGGACTCCGTCCTACAAATATATGGTCCGGGTCTTACTAAGTTACTATTATAAAAATGTGTGCGTGCAATTAGATATATATAGGGAGAGGAAGAGGAAGAGGGACAGGGATAAGGAGATAATTAACTCGTTAACATGTACCGTAATAATTAACAAGACAAAGTATTTTCTGTAGTCATATGAAGCAGACTGGCCAGCTAACTCTGCAGCCTTGTTAATTACTTGACCGAACAGAGTGGGTCCAGCAAGAGAAACATTATTCAAAGCCTTTGCATACGCAGCCATGATACCTTCAACTCCTTCAACCTGTGCATAAAACGACGACGATTTTATGGACATGGAAAATCAAGAGATCAGTGACTATTTACGTGGACATCGGAAAGTACCAAGTTACCTAAGCAGATTTCTATATATAGTTTAATGTAATAACGAAGGTCTTTTTATGCATACACTGCATGAAGTTGTAAGGTTGTATTACAGTACTAATGACTAAAAGATTTAGTTCATGAGGTATCAACAGGATGAGGGGTACTTATGGCAAGATATACACTGAAGTGTTAGTACTAGCTCGGAAATTTAAAGTTTGCTAGCCACTTGGTCTAAATCGCTGAAAAAAATTGCTTTTCACAATTAAATCTAAAAAAATAAAAACCTACCTCCGTGACAGAAGAATCCTGTATTGGCTTTTAAAAGTTAACCAACAGCATAGCAACTTCCAGAAGAAAAAAATTGTGTAACTGGTTCTCTAATAGTGATTTGACCAACTATATGTAAACAAATTTGAAAGAGTATTACCTCAATGCAATTGGGACTCCCATTCAGATTAAAGCAATGAGATATCACTCCATCAAATGTCTTTCCTCCAAACCCCCAAGCAGGAAAGAGCCTATCAGAATCATAGAATTGTATAACCTCCCCGACCTCCATTATAGCCTGTAATGGTTTAAGTAATTAACTTAACTTCCCGTAGACATACATATAGTATATGGAGCTAAAAAAAAAAAAAAGACACTAAACTACATCACTGCAATTTCCTGATTCTTGTCAACGCACAAATTAGCTTCCATTTTAACATTGTTAAAAGATCATTCCAAAAATACCAGTGTCTGTTAGTATGTCAGGATCTGACAATCCACACCTTATTTAACAGGCTAAGTCATACTAAACTACTTTAAATTTACATTTATGAAATTCAGGTAAATATAAAGTCGGCATCCCATTACCTGCTGATAAGCATTTAGACGGCCTGAAGGATCAACATAGTGCAAAGAATCTGGATATCGTGGATTTCCATTTGATCCTAGAATATGATGAAACATTAATTCATGGTACGATAATAAAAGATGTGCATAGTGTAGAAAGTATTAAGATATTCCAAATTAATTTACTAGTAAAGTAATAAAATAATACCAGTAAAATCAACAGCGACCATGAAGTTGAGCTCAAACCCACTAGATATGTAATCAATGAAACTGTATAATTGTTTCTCAACAAAACTATCCACGAAAAGCTGACCTTTCAAAACCTATTGAAGTGCAAGATGTCAATCATAATAGACAAGCACCATAAGGTTCATATACTGATATGTGTATAATAAATCAGTACCTTTTCACGACCCTTGCGATGAGATGGTAAGATAAAATTCTGACCAACTTTTTCTTTCTGAAGTCTTTCAAAATCAGCAACTGATTTTTGTAGTTTACTATTTAAAAGATAGGCAATTACTATTTTCTGAATGATCTAAAAGAAATACTACTGGAGAACCAAAAAATGCCAAAACTGGAAGACAATAAAGTGAAAGCTGGAGAGAAGACAAGAAACTAAGATATTTACCCAATAAGAATATGATCTCCATTACTGTTAAAATCAAAGCATTCGATAAGTAGTGGATTATCCTGCAAAAAAAAAAAAAAAAACTCAGCAAATTGTTTCAGAAGGTGTTCGCCACCACTAAATACATCAGAAAATGGAATTTCTGGTCAGATTATAAATTTAGGGCATGATTCCATGTTCAGTCTTTTGTCATTCTTATGACCAACATGAGATCACAACAAGTTTCGCCATTTCATCTCTATTATAAAAGCAACGCCATATATTAAACCTAGTATACTTAAATGCTTCATATCCCTGGGTCGAATGGAGTAGAAGTGGGAATGGAATGAGAACTGTAAAGGAATTAAAGGTGTGATAGAAGGATGGAGGAGGTGAAAACTAAAGACAGAAAATATATCTTTTACGCTAAGGTTGGAAGGATATGCGTGAGAGGAAAAAGGAGCATTGATCTATAATTTGGAAAAAATGAAATCAAGTTTCAACTACTGGAAATGATTGGAGAAAGGAACAAGTGCTATGCATAAATGCCCACAAAATACAGTTACAACTTCACTTCATTTATGCCAGCCACAAGGAGCATAAGGATAACAGCTCTACAAGCTTACCTTGCTCACATATTGCTGCGTGGTTAAACATAGGGGAGGCCAAGATGGATTCAGGTTGTTGTTCACAACTCCTGTCTTGCAGATTGGTACAGAACCACCTGTCTCAATAATCCTGGAGATTCTTAAAAATGGATCCTAGAAGCAACAATTAAAAGCATACAGTTAGATAAACTACCCAAAAGAAATTCTAACTCTGAATACTTAACAGATAAGTTGAATAAACATACACTTTTGGAGAAAAAATCCTTGTTATCCAAACGCGTACAACGAAATGCCACCTCAACAGCATTTCTTGAAGCAACAGTTTCTTCCGCATGAACAGTGATTGTGCCATAGTTCTTCAAACCAGGCCCGCAATTATTGTGAAGATTGAGGGTTTTAGAACGATTTTTTGTAGTCACGATCTACCAAAATATGAATATACATACATATTAGTAACATAATTTGCTAATAAACTCTTGCAGTTGAACAATGTTCAATATGTTTCCAATGTATAAAAGGTTATTCCCGTCCACCAACATAATTATATAGCTAACACTTTGCAGAATAGGATACTCCATATACAATAATACAACTAGTTTATCCTTAATGCATGTAGATGATGTCGAAATCAGGTGTTCCTGGCTAGTTGAAAACTATTGCCCTAACTTGGAGAGTAATGTAAACTAGGTGCAAATTTGGGTGCTAGATACTATAATTATACACAAGATACAAAATAGTGTACAATGTGTGTGCTGTTGCTATGAAAAATTATGTAACATTCTCAGTGTTTAAAAACCTAATTAAGACAAAGCACATGACTCGTGTTTGCACTTAATATGAACCTTACCAACATATCAAGAAGTCAACTACACTCTATATCAATCATTTACAATAGATTCTATAGAGCATACACTCTAGTTAAAAACCAAGAAACATCAGGTAAATAGCTGACCTCAGACAGAACACAGTTTGCCTCCCCAAGAAAATCTTGATCTTTCAATTTCAACATCTGCAATAGGCAAGAAAAATTAAATTACTTTGCATAACATCGAATATTGACAATTATACAATTATATAATCAACAAATTAGTTTGTGCTGGTTCATCAAGTTGATAAAAAATAGTTTGGTTTTGGTTTCTGTTTTTGCCAGCATTTGACCTTGTATGTTGATGACAATCTTGTAAGCATAGAGAACTCCACTCTAATCATTAGTTTAAAAATATCAAATATTGATAAACAGTACAATGACCTATAAATTTAGCTGTTATCAGGATGGGAAACAATAGTGTACATACATATGAAGACTCAAATATTAATTACAATGATCTTCAGTCTACTTAAATTAAACTTGTCGTATTCAATTCTGTCTTTACAATTTTCTTAATTTACTGTTTAATATTCCATAACAAGGAAATTATGCATTACTGACATTTAATTGAAATGACTGAGGGTTTTGTTATATAAGTATGCAAATAATGTATCTATTACGAAATTATGACCCTGTAGTGTCAAGTATATAGGTGTCACAATGGACATACGGTGCCCACTTCAAGTATAGAATTGGCAACATTAAGAAATTTTACATGGAAACGACAAAGGACTGATATTACCTTTGGAGCTACATTGTGATACTTTGTGTCTACATCATACACTTGGAAACTGAAAAAGAACATTAATAGTGAGAAATAAACAAGTTCAGCAGGACCCAAATAAATAATTAATATTCAATTTTTAGCAACAGAAAAGCTTTGTATGGAAGAAATTACTGTAATGGCTGAACAGTCTCAAACTGATATGCAACCGGAATTTTCCCAATCCATATAGGGTCCAAATTGTTCATTATGACTTCTGTACGACCAAGTTCCACTAAGCTTCCATCTCTTTTCTTTTCAAACACAACGACCATAGGATCACTCTGCAAACAAAATTTTTATTCTCAATGAGTTACCCGGAACCTGAAAATATCAAATTTACACTGTATATCCAATTTCGAAGCAGGAGAGGGGGTAATGTACGCAGGCCTTGCCCCTCCTGGAGGCTGATGTAAACGTATTTCAAAAATATATTGAACTTGATCTCAAGCCAGCAAGGACAAACTAGATGTCTATGAGTGCAATATTCAATTAAAGAATGATATTATTAATTACCTTTGACATGAAATCGCAATCACGTAACTTTGAAGCCGAAAAAGATAGCTGCAGATCACATAGCATATGTTAATAAGAAATCGTGCTATCATGATAAACAAGCAACTAATAAAAGCCAACACACATTGTTAAAAGCAAGACTTCGCACTTGACTAAAATAAACTTTGTGATTGTTATGTTGCTTCTTAATTAAAAACAATAATCTGCTGAGTGCTGAGCATATATAGGGTAACTTTACAAAAGTTATCAACATTCTCCCCAAGGCAAAAGACTTAAAAATTCATTAATATGCGGTGGTGCATATATACAAGGGTGTTTATCCACAACAAACCATCTTGGGGATTTGGTGTACAAACTGGTCAAGCCACGTACCGTCACAGTACTATATATTACCAGTTTCATCCAATTAATAGGTGTGTAGATTAAATTAGTTTGTCAGCCCAAGAACACCTATTATACGTTAGGTATTTCAGATTTCAGGTTGTCGTAATCAGTGTTTTTTAAGTGAGAAAATAACTTAGGGGATGGTCTGTATCACGCAATAGTAGTGATATACAGTGATGCAGTAGGAAGAAGGTATAGAACATGAATACGTACAGCCATTACTTGGAATACAATTCATTATTATATGTTAGAAAGCAAACCCCACAATATCCATGGGAGACTAAACAAGTCCAAGTTGTGTGCCTCATTTATTTATATTAATTACTACATACAATACACAAATTAACATTGGATTGATTACATAGAAAACCCTACACGATGGTGATAAAATAATTAAGGACGGACGGACGGACGGACCTCGATTTGAGTAAAGAGAGCATCAAGACCCTTGGTCTTGAAGAACAAGTCAACAGCATCGTTATGGCCCACTCCACAAACACCTTGAGGGGTCCCACCGCCGATCACTGCTTGCTTTCCACCCTTGATATCAGAAAAACAACCTCCCATCCGTGTTAGGAATATATTGTTATGGTAATGAAGCCCTAGAAATCTGGTGTTACGAATATTGTTGTGGTAATAAAGCCCTGGAAAGTGAATTGTATATATACACAAAATTAAACGCACTAGCTAGCTACAAAAGTGATTATGCTACTGAATTAGTAACAAGTTGTAATGTAGATATACAGGCACATTGTATGTATTTATAGCTTAAGGAGGGATTTTGGGGGAAACTTGAAGGAAAATTCCGGCGCTGCTTTAATACCGGAGGGCGAGGTTACCCTACCCCTTCCTCACCCCTAACACTTGTCGTGTTTAGTAGTACTTATATACTAATAGTTATTTCCTTTTCCAACTCCAATGCTGTAAATTACGTGACATACCACAACCGATGCTGTAAAAAAAGTCGTCACAATTCTTGTTATAACTAACGAACCATTTATTTTGGGAGATTTTGTAATATGCTTTAGGGGAATTTTACTTTAGCCTTTCAAAATCTGGATTTCTAGGAAGGGAGACAGCCAGGTCCCGTTCTTTCACAATACTTAACGTTTTCTGCCTAATTGTTCCAACTTATATGATTATTAGATTGATTAGTCTTTAAAATTACATTTATATATAGAGAAGCCGTAGACTTCCAGCTTTTGACGAAAAAGAAATACCAGCATTATCCACTTGTATATTATCGTTACAAGGTTTAGGTAAGCACGGGTACGTAGGCAGGTTTTTGGATCAAAATAGCATTTTGAATTTAATTCTATTATAGTATTTACTAATAATCAGATAAAGAGAGTTCGCAGAAATTTCCAAGAATTTGTGTTGCATGTTACTGTCAGAGTAACGGATATAATTGAACAACAACATTGTTGTACGTAAATTAACTTTTCAACTACTCTTCTGGTTGTCATGATGTTAGTATTAAGAATTTTACGTAAATTTACTATTAATAAAATTGTTTAATTGAGGGATATATATATATATAGGCAAATGTTCAAATAGAAAT
>PHNY01106458.1:10610-22327 GCA_003724115.2 Anethum foeniculum | reverse complement strand
TTTATTAAAATAGAGTTGTCCATAACATGTTGGGAAAAGTAGAGAGTTGGTTAGAAAAAATAAAAAATATAATGTATTTCAGCTGAAAAAAGGTAATCGGTTAGGTTATTAATAATTATATAATTATTATTATTATTATTTATTAAATAGAGTTGCCCGTGTATTTTTGAAAAGGTGAGATGTTTTAGTTAACCGTTATATTTTTGGAAAAGAGAGATATCTTAGTTGTCCGTGATATGAGAAATGTAACTGATTAGTTATTATTATTATTATTATTATTATTATTCTAGTTTATTAAATATACTTGCCTGAGATATTTTTAAAATATAGAAATATTTTAGTTGCCCTTAAAAAAGGAGATGTTTTGATTGCCTGTGATATATTTGAAAAATGAAATATTTCATTTGTCCGTGATATTTTTGGAAAAGGAAATGTTTAGATGAAAAAATAGAAAATGTAACATGTTTTTATTGAAAAAGGTAATTAATATCTGAAAAAGGTAACTAATTAACGTGTTTTGATTATTTCGGTTAAGAAAAATAGAAAGGGTAAAATTTTTGATTGAAAGAGGTGATATTTTTATATAGTGTATACATATTTTTTTATGAATATTACTTTTTATAAAAATATATTAGTTAGGGTAATTATGTAAAATCACTTTGTACCAAAAAACAGGTACCAGACCAACCAAACTTTTAATGTTTCGTCTATTATAATATAGTATAGATAGATTTTAGGACTTGAAATTTTGGGGAGTGTTAAGATAAGAACTTTGACTCGAAAAGAAAGTTTTAGCGAATAATAATCTGATAGAGAAATTTTAGAAAAATTATAACATGGTAATTTGAGTTAAGGAGAAAGTTTAAGAGAAAATAAGGAGTTAAAGAGAAAGTTTAAGAGAAAATAAAGTAATTAACTTTTGACTTGAAAATAAAGTTTAAAAAAATAATATTGTGGTAGAGAAATTTTAGAAGAATAATAAGATGATAATATGAGTTAAGTGGAAAGTTTATTGATATAGTAGAGAAATTTTAGGAGAATAATAAAATGGTAATTTGATAACTTGAGTTAAAATTAAAGTTTATTGATATGGTAGAAATTTTTTAGAATAATATAATAAGAAGGTAACTTGAATTAAGTAATAAGTTTATAAGATTATAAGGTAATTAAAATTTTCTCTATTTATTAATTCAAAAAATTGGAAAAATTAAGAAAATAGAAAAAAGGCGATTTGAGAGGCGCCACATAAATGCTCCCGTCTTCTTCTTTATATAAGTATATTGATTGAAATTAAATTATACGAGTATTAAAATTTTAGTAGGGAAGAATTTCAAGATAATAAAAATTAAAAATTAAAAATTCTATTATATAAATAATATATAAAGTATCAGTACATTACACGGGTATAAAACTAGTTATTAAATAATTTATAGAATACCGTATGCATAGCATGCATAGCCCGGGTTATAATCTAATCAAAATCTGAAAGACATTGACTTATAATTTAACAGATACCTTTTTTTGTTAATTATCTTTTTTTGTGGATATTTAAATTTATACATAAATATAAATATATGATAAACTAAATACCTATCTGAATTTTAAGGATGGTATAAGATTATTTAATATTTATATTTTCAAATCGAATTTTCAATTGTAAGTTAGTATAGTATGTTAGGTATGAAATGCACAAAGAGGGATGTGAATGTGTGTTTCTTGATTTTGTTGAAAATAATTTTCGTTATTTCAATTTAAACCAAGTTATGCAGTAGGCTGTTTGAGCTTTGATAGCTTGGGTTTGTAGTGATAACAGTAATAATGTAAAATGCAAGACAAACAGTTATCAAAATTCGCTTGATTTTATTTCAAAATCAATTGGGTTGTGCTACAAATCCAAGTTCTTAAATGTTTAAGAACTTGGCTTCTACTCGAGAGAAAATACAAGATCTATTTTTCTATTCCTACTATCTTATCTAGACAAAGGACCTGTGTCATGTTTTATAGATTAACATGCACAGTTTACAGATATTGCACCAAAATAGATAGACATATTTCTTAAAGATATTTTGTCTGTTTTTATATTCATTGCTGCATATCCACAGACTATCTTGCAGGTCTGCTACGCCCTTGTCCAGTTAATCTTGGCCGTTGATCTTGTACTCTTTAAGCTGCATTTGTAGACTTTTCATTTTACTGATAAAACGATTTGTTGACTGTAGATTTGAATCTTCATTATATTTGTATTCTGCAAATGGAACTGTGATAGAAATCTTCTAAGTACTGAACACTTGTAGAGATTTCTGTGTAGTGATAGAGACTTGACGATATTCATTTGTAGAGATGTAACTTGTCGATATTTATTTCTATATCTTCTATCGCGATGGCCTTCTCCATAGCCTTGGCTTCGTGATAGATATCTCTGCAAGTTGACATCGCGATAAATATCTCTATACACTGACTTCTAGATAGACTTCTCTGTAGAATGACTTCGCGACAGGCTTCTCTATAGGCTTGCATTCACAGTAGATGACAGACTTCTCTATAGACTTGCTTCGCGACAGACTTCTCCATAAGGTTCTCTTCTTGATAGACTTCTCCATAAGATTGCCTTCTCGATAGACTTCTCTATAAGCTTGCCTTCTCGATAGACTTCTCCATAAGCTTAAACAGTTCTCGGTATAACTTGATCTGTGACTTGTCGACATCTGACTTAGAACATTTTTCAATCTACAACATTATTCTCTTCCAAGCTTTATCTTCATTATGAGGCATGATCGGACATGATCTTCTTCCAGAGTTTTATTCCTTAGCTTGATGGTTGTACAGAGAAAAATATCACAGTCTACTCTTCTATTCAATTTTAAAGACTCAAGAAATACAAATGCAAAATACTAAATCATTACAAGTCAACTAATTCTTGGGATTGTCAATATGACTTTGTCTTGCTACAGTAAGCATGTCTTGCACAACATAGTATTTTTTGTTTTATTGGTAACAATTTACTAAAATTATTTTTTGTAATAATTCCACACAATTATATTTATTATTTAGTAACTTCTTTTTATTTATTTAAAAGCTTGTTCTACGTGTTGTTTGTTAATCCATTTTTTTTATGTAATTAATACATTTTAAAATAATGGGTTCTATATTTTACAAAATAACATATAATATTTATAAATATTAAACACAACTCTTGAAGATAAAATAAATTTAGTAGAACTCAAATTATAATTGTAAAAAAATTACCTTTAATACTAAATGATTTGAAGAACATGTAGTAATGGCATTATATTTTTTCAAAGAGGTAGTCAAGATATGTAATATATATATATATATATATATATATATATATATATTTAAAATTTGCATTTTCTTAAATATTTTTAGTTGTAATTTTAAAATTTACAATATTCAAAATAACTTATATATAATAGATGCATTTTTCACTTTTACAAAGTTAAAACTGCGAGGCGTCGTAGCGAAATCTAGAAATAAATTTTTATATAATTCTTGTATGTATATTGGCAACGCCGAGAAATCTTGAAATAATTTTTTTATATAATTTTTTAATACGCATTTATGCGGTTAGCGAAATATATGATATTTAAAATGGTTTATATATAAAAATTACATTTTTCACTTTTACAATATTTAAATTGCTTTGACGTTGAGAAATCTTGAAATAACTTATTATATAATTCTCTTGTGTACATTGACGCGCCGAGAATTCTTGAAATAAAATTTTTATATACATTGGTGGCGTTAAGAAATCTTAAAATAATTTTTTAGATAATTTTTTTACGCACATTTATGAGGTTAGAAAAATATGTGATATTTAAAATGATTTATATATAATAGTTGCATTTTTCACTTTTACGTTTAAAATGTGAGATATCGATAGCGCTGAGAAATCTTGAAAAATTATTATATAATTCTTTTTTGTGCGTTGACGTCGCTGGAAAATCTTGAAATAAATTTTGATATAATTATTTTATATACGTTTATGCGGTTAGCAAAAATATGTGATATATTATTGACTTCTTATTTTTATCTACAAAGTTTAATATTAATTAAAATGACCATAGTCACCTTGACAACATTGAAAACATAGGATGATTTATATACAAAATATTACATTTTTCTACGCTTAATTTAATAAAATTATATGCGAATATAATTTGAAAAACTGAATATTGTGAGTAATAAAAATAACAAAACTACTTTATTAAATTTTATTAATCTAATCAAAATCTAAAAAGACACCTAGCATGGAGCCATGGACATTGTTGGAATTTTGGAAAAGAAAAGAAAGACAAATGTGGTGGGTAGTAGTTGCTAGTTACGTGCGGGCGTGCAACACACTAGTTAGCTTACCCAACTAAAAATTTAATTACGGAGTATTGTTAAAAAAAGGGAAAATTTTACTATATGATAGAGTGGCCAAGAATGAAAACCCCATTTGACCCTTTCTTCATTATCATCTCCTGCAAAAACTAATCCCTTATTATATTGTATGTATGCTACCCCTACCACACTATATAGACATAATAGTTAGTGGGATTCATACCATATCAGCATATCCTATGTTGTGGGTCAGTTTTCATCCAAACCATCCTTGTTGCTGTTTTTCATATTCTTCACTTTAAAGTTTTGTCTCCTCAGGTTCTCTTCTAAACTCACCCTTGTTGTCTTTCTTGATTTTCTCTTACCCTTTGATGCTCAATACTTGGTTTTCTTTTGTTATGTAATTCTTTTCTTGTTAAGTATATAAAAGAGCTATTACATACCCTTTTTATGCTTAATCAAGAAAATAGTGTTTAGTAAAAATGAGATCTTTTTGTTAGTTGAGGTAGATGCTCTATGTATGTCTAGACATAGATGTTATTTAATATAAATGGTCATGGGCAAGTTTATTTTTTATATAAATAAGCAGCATATGCTACTTCTGGTAGCAATTTTGTGGTAGGATTCTTGTTTAGCTATCTAGTGTCAAGTTCTCAACTTTATTGTGGATGAAAGCAAAATCGTTTGGAGCTTGTTCCTCAGAATGGCAGTATATAATTACTTATGTAATTAATTAGTTGTTAAAAAGATTGTTTGATGTAATGCCTTGATGATACTTATAGTCCCTTTCACTAAATAGCAAGAATATGCCTACTATTTCCCCATTTGCGTCCTCGTGCTGGTTGGCCATATTTTATTCGTGTGCTCGTTTTAATGTCTTCATTTGATCTTGTATGTACTCAATTTTTTCATGAACTTAAAAAGTATATGATCAGTGTTTTCTGGTGCCATCCATCAGACACCTCTATGAGCAAAAAGAAACATATAACATTTCTGAGGATGTGCTCTATATTCTTAATATTGTTGTTTATTGCATTGTATTTAATGTGAATAAATATTAAGCATGTTATATTTCATAGTACATCTTCACTAAAGTGCCTTTCGGATAGGGGCAAATATTACCTTCAATATGAAAATTTTAAAATATCTGTGTTGCTAAGCCTTCAGGAGGAATTCATCTTTATTTGGTAAAATTTTGAAAAGAGATGTTATGATCATTTTTTTATTGTTCCTATTTATTGAACATTATCTCATCTACCTTCACTGCATATTGTAAGATATTACTATTTTTGTGGTGTTATTGCTTGCAATCTGAATCTATATTTATTTCCAGGGTTGGTATTACACTCTGCGTTGTGTTACTAAGTGATATGGGAGGTGCAGTAGCAAAGCAGAACTTACCTAAGGCTTTAATGCCTGAGAAAAAGCTTGAGATAAAAATAGTTGAGGCAATGCAGCAGAGAGAATCTAAAGGAACTTCTATAAAATCATTTAACAGTATTATCCTGAAATTCCCAAAAATTGATACGAGCTTACGAAAATGCAAAGCTACCTTTCAACAATTTGGTGAGTGAACTAGTATTGCATTATATGTTTGATTAATTGTGTAACTATCTGATAATGTACGATCTTCGCCAGTCTCATTCTGAGGAAATATAGACAACTTATGCTGAAGACCTCAAGAATAGATTATAGATGTAGTACTCTAACACGTGGAGTTGTAGACCAACATCTAATTACGTGACCACTTTTATCTAAGTTTTTTGAAATCCTAATGCTTGTTCATATAGCCTAAAGTAAAAATTTTGTTTTTCTCCAGTGTCCTTTTGCATCTTGAAGCATTATTTTTCAACATGAAATGAGTTATAATCCAGTTATGAGTAGTCATTTACAGTTGTCCTTTAGTGCTTTTAAGTGTACTTTTTTGCTCCTTCATTGATGTTTGTATCCTTCCGTATTATTGTTGCTTTATAGTTCAAATTTTAATTCTGATAGTAGCCTGTAACTACTGCTAGATGAGGATGCAAATGGTGTTATTGATCGACAAGAACTGAAAAACTGTTTTCGTGAGCTGAAGATAAATTTCACTGAGGAGGAAGTCAACGACCTATTTGAGGCATGCGATATTTCTGATGAAATGGGCATGAAATTTAGTGAATTTATTGTGCTTCTTTGCCTTGTCTATCTTTTGAAGCAGGATTCAACTGGACTTCATGTTGTATCCAAAATTTACCTACATCTTGATATACTTTTTTTAAATGGATTTACTTGTGACATTTTAACTGTTGTTAGGGTTATTGAATGACCTATACTTGTAATCTTCCCTCTTCCTATAGTTTTATATGTTGTTTGAGATGTTGATTAGTAGTCGTAACTCTTAGTTGAAATCTATACAACTTGCACTGTGTCTCAAGATTACTCTTTTCTTACTTAGAATTGACTAACATTATCTGAGTACAGAGACTAGTCAATTTTCCATTTTGGCATGTTCTTTTTGTTTATTATATCTTATTCCCGGAAAGGTACAAACGTGTTAATCAGATTCTCGTAAAAGTTAAGACCACTTGTTGTCATTATAATTATTTCTGTGCAATTGACATACTAATTGAACGTTCCAACAAAGCATTGTCGGAAAGAATATGTTTCTATTTCCTGTTTGTTTGTTTGTTCATTGATCATGGTATGCATTACTGTAGTCCTTGACGCTTACTAGAAATCACGGATGGGATTACCAGATCTGGAGTCAACATTTGAGACTTTAGTAGAAGCATTTGTGTTCTTGGACAAGAACCATGATGGCCATGTCAGCCGTAGAGAGATGGTTGAAGCCATAAATGAAACAACTTCAGGGGGGCGTTCTTCTGGGCGTATAGCCATGAGACGATTTGGTCAGCTCTCTCTCTTTCTTTCTATACACATGCACATGTACTTTATTTGCAACCATGGTTATCACGAAGATGACTAGTCGAGAAGTCGAGAAAAAAAAAATCATTTAATGGCTTGTGGGTATAGGCATTGATGGGTCTCACCCAGAATCCCACCTGAAAACACAGATTCAATTTATTTATTTTTTTAAAAAGGGGGTACACATAATGAAATATGTTAAATAGGGTTCAACAGAATTATTTCTATTACTTTTGATTTAAACTATGAAATTGATGTGTCTTTAGGTATAATTTTACGAACAAATATATGTATATGAAAGACTTGTTGACGAACCTGCTTGAAGGTACTCAAACGACTTGGCATCGTAATAAGCATGTTTGCAACACAAACTACCCAATCATGCACACACATAAAACTATGCTGCCTTATCGAGTATGTAGCAAAAGAATTTTAGCAATTAATTGCTGTTTGATGAGCATGTCCACTGCATCATATATATTTGATCTGGAAAGTCTGTATCATAATAAGGCACATATGAGTTTTCACGACTTGATCATCATAGGAAAAAAACTTCAGGCAATGGCAGAAAAAAGAGATTTTTAGATAGTTAATATAAATATTATCCCCGTTTCTATCATTTGCTTGTACTAATAATGAAGTTGACCCCTTTTTAGTCCTGTGGTAAAGTCACTAACACAACCTTTTATTGTTGTTGCAGAAGAGATGGATTGGGATAAAAATGGAATGGTGAACTTCAAAGAATTTCTTTTCGCTTTTACTCGGTGGGTTGGAATAGACAATGACGATGAGGAGGATGACGATTTAGCGCAGAAGAATTGAATCCAATTATTATTACCTCCAGAGAACTGGGATCTGCAACAACAAAAATTTCTACTGGAGTGACAAAATGAATGAGATTCTAGTACTTTTCCATTAATACACTATAATGGTGTAATAGTCTTTCAATTATCTGTCCCAACTCCTGAGCACTTCTTCCTGTGTCAGGTTTGTGTGTAAATATGATGGTAGAGTTGGAACTTAATGCAGGTAGGTTGTTAAATAAGAGATATATTTGTAACTTGTTTTATTTGCAATTCACTGTGTTGTTTTTTTTTTTAAGCTAAGTTTCATTTGTTCTGTTGAATCCAAGTACATGTAATATATTTTTAAAAATTAGAATGCAACGATGCACCGTCTCTGTTGCTGTATTTTATTTTAAAGGTAATCGTTGCATTTTTAACAGTTATCAGAACAATAGCATGACAAAATCAGGAGCAGTATTCCACTCCTGCATACTTGACTTAAAATATGCAGCTTCTTGCTAATGAGTTGCAACATTCGCAGGTCTAAGCACGAAAACAACTAGCACTTCATCAAATTGCTTTGATCCATTGTCTATGACTCTATGTTACTGTATTTATCCCTTTCATTTTGTTAGCATGATATAAAGCTGCTGAGATAAGTATTTATACAGAACCCTTTTTGTAGAAAATCTTTCTCTCTTTTTTTTTTAATAATTGTTACATGTAGAGATACATGTTTTAGAAATAGCATTATCAATAGGCTACGGCGCATCTGTATATAAATGATATGTGACTTGGTAAATTAGTGTTTATCTAGCATTTGTACATGGATACCTTATTATGCTCAGGGGTTCAACCTCTATCAGAACTCCCGTCGGAATTCACAAGTACAGAATAAATCCGATGGTTGAGTCTGATTTAACCAATAATTCCCACTCACCGGAAGATTGGTTCACAGGGTTCCCATTTTGGGCTTCCCACGAATTTTGATCAGCCATTGAACTATAGAATTGTGGTGGATGTCGCTGCTGCTTTGGAGATTGATAAAGATGAGAATCTTGAATTCCAAACATAGCAAAAGAAGTGGTGAAACAAAGTACTATGACAAAAACAGCTTAAAGAATTCAGAGGGGGGATATTAAGACGAATGAAGAAGAGGTCATCTGCTGCGGTGGACTGGACTAAAGTGCACCAAAAATTGCAGTAGGCTGATAGTTCCTCTTTTCAAGTGTTCTAATTAACTGAAGTAGTTATATGAATAACACTTGCTATATATATATATATTTGCTATCATTATGTTATCTGGCTGATCAATTTATGTGATTTTCTTCTGGCTAATTATTTGTTAATTCATACAGTTCTGTTTGGTACTGTCAAATATAAAAGCTTGCTTGTGTTTGGAATACAGGATATAAAGTTCAGATATTCAAACACTGCTGCCTTTTAATGTCATGGGTATTAGCAACGAGGGTTGCGCAATACAGCAAAATGTTCCATTATCGCCAATCCTCTCAAAACGGGCTAAACTGGATACTTCATACTCGGACATTAGACCTTCAATCAGCTTTCGGACTAATCACTGGCCAATTCCAGGAAAATACATCCTCAGGTCTCTGCCAAAAGCTCGAGTATAGAGTGGCCAACTACTGGGATCACATCCTAAATGCAGAAAATTGTTGGAAGTTTTTTATCCCCAGGGGAGCATGACTATAGACAGAGGTACTGCACTAGTAAATTGTACCTCCCTGCAACAAATAGTCCAAAATTAGATAACGGAGTATCACAAAAACGAAACAAAGTACATATACATCTCTGATTCCTCCTAGCAATTTAATTTGATAGCTAAGGATCTACGTCGCAAAATAGAATTCTGTTTCTAGATTAAACATCGGGTAATCTCTTTGTCCTTACAAGGATTTAAAGGGTTGATGCTACCGAAAACAAAGAATTTGTACCTGGAGTGACAGCTCTGGAAGCCGAGTGTAGGCTTAAACGCATAGAATAAATCTGGAAGCAGGAAACAGCAAGCCAGTCAAACAAAGCAGACAAATAGTTGTGAAACTCTGAGAACACCAAGTCAATGGCTTCCACTTGATCTCGACACTCGAACTCTTCATCCTCTTAGCATTCAAAGGCTCTTTAGATAAATCAAAGCTAGCCCCCTTCATTCTCAGCTCTTGAACACACCTCGTCAGACTCCTATTATCACTTCGCTCCCTCTGCAACTGTTTCCACACTTTCCAGTACCTGCACAATTTCACCTGAACACAAAATACCAAAACAAGTGAAGTACACAATGATAAAATAGACGGTACCCACCATCTGTGACAACCATGTCCATGCTCCTCATTAACATTCTTAACATAAGTTACTGATGCAGATAAAATTGACAAAAAAAATCCGTGAAACAAAAAGAAAAAACAGCATAATTGGAAAACTTCTGAACGAATCGAGTCAAGACGTGACTCTTTTCGAGCAATTCTGCGACCAAATAAATCCTCTTCTCTTTGCCAGAGCTTGAGAAGTAAGAGGTGACCAGGGCTTTGTGAAATTTCCATTAAAGGGTGGTTTTGCATCGCGGAGATTGTGGTCATGGCTGAGACCATTTTCTGTTGATGCTCTTCGTCTACTGGGATTTCGACAACATGGTGAGCATTTTTTTGATCTGCCATTTATGCTAAGTTCTTGAAAATTTAAATAAATAAATAAATGTACAACAAAAATGAAATAGAAGAGAGAGATGTTAGTAATTGCTTGAAAGTAGAGAAAATGTAAAGAGAGCTTTCGAGATTTGCTAGCAAGATTTGATTTGTGAGCCAGAGGAGGACTCGAGGTTGTGTTTATATATGATTGTGTAGTGTACTAGACTGCTCGTGTAACGCCTGAAACTAACGGCTAGTTTTATTTTTCTTGCTTTTTTCTTTACAACGGTCAGAATCATGTTGCGGAGAGGCATGGATCTAAATAGTTAAGGGAAATTGCTATATGCTTTATTTTTTTTTAAAAAAAAATTATATATTATATTATTATTGTTATTACCTTCTTGAATTATTATTTGTTTGGAAAAAATAATTATCTTCTTGAAATTAGTAAAACAATATTGCAACTTGTATTCAACTATTTTAAAAATAATTTAAATAAATAATTTACAATCATATTTTTTTTTACTTTTTGTTATGAAAAACTTTTCAAGTGCATCGAGTTAATTTTGATGTAACTTTTTAAAATTGTGGTTGTATAGTGTTGTACAATCATATCTATCTATACTATATTATAATAGACAAAACATTGAAAATTTTGGTATCTGTTTTTTGGTACAAAGTGAATTACCTGATTACCCTTACTTATATATTTTTTAAAAAGTAACATTCATAAAAAAAATGTATACACTATATAAAAATATCACATGCAGTTACATCTTTCAATAAAAAATGTTAACTTTTTTATTTTTCTTAACCAAAACAATTAAAACACGTTCAGATTTAATTACCTTTATCAACAAAAACATGTTACCTTTTTTATTTTTTCCATGTAAACATTTCCTTTTCCAAAAATATCACGGATAAATGAAATATTTCGTTTTTCAAATATATCACGGGCAATTAAAACATCTCCTTTTTCAAGGCCAACTAAAATATCTCTATTTTTAAAAAATATCTCGAGCAAGTATATTTAATAAAGTTG
>PHNY01106445.1:16424-32275 GCA_003724115.2 Anethum foeniculum | reverse complement strand
AAAATTATGCGGACTCTAAATCTTTATCCAAAAATCATGAGAAATATGTCAATAGACTCGAAATCCAATGATCTATAACTATACATCCTCAAAACACATGAACAATCAAATAACAAGAAAGTCCCAATTCGAAATAAAACCCTCAAAATTGAAATCGAAATCGAAACTTTACCAATTTTTCACGAGATTTGATGCAAGATTCTGATAGAGCTTCTCACGTGATTCAGTTTGATTACAAATATGATGGATTTTGCTTTCCAGATCACTCCAAAATCATTGGGATATTTAAGTTTTAATTTCTCAAAATATGTTTTACTGGTGAAATTAGGGTTGATGATGAAGATAAAGGGTAAATGACCATTTTACTCATGTTTTTTGCTTATTTATTAACGGCGTTAAAGTTTTTTAACGGAAAGGTGCACTTCGTAACAAAAACGAAAGTTCAATATAGCACATGGTAGTTTTTAAAGTGAAATATTCTGACACACTAACTGCAAGTACATAAAATGCACTTTACTCTTGTCAATTTTATATAATTTGTATTTTTTTTAAAGAGAATTGTTTTTATATTTTCGTCAAACCATTTAAGTTACACATATAAATAGACCGAATACAATATACTTAGGGGTGTATTCAATTTAAATTTTATAGGATCGATAATAATTCATAAATTTTGAATTATTGTTGTTGATTTTAATTGTTTGTAGATTTTGACGGAGTTGATAAATTTTTTTTGTAGAGTCTTAATGATTTTGTGAAGTTTTTTTAGAAATTCATCAAAATCTCGTGTAATTTTGAAAGATTTCAAAAATACCGTAGCAAATTCATCAAAATTCATGAAACTTTTAAATAAAAAAAAGTTCATGGACTTTTGAATTTTTGATGGATTTTTTAAATTTAAATTGAATATCATTAAATTTTAATGAACATTTTAAAATCTAAATTGAATACACTCCGATTTTAATGAATTGTTTACAATCCAAATTGAATACCTCCAAATTTTAAATAATTTTTCAAAATCTAAATTGAGTACCCATGAATTTTGAAAATTCAAAAAATCCTCCAAAATCTTGATCGAATACACCGTTTATTCAAACTAATAATAAAAAAGTAGCATAAGGTTTAGTAGTAAAATTAAAGAGGTAAATATTGTAGCTTAGCAAAAAAAGAAAAGAAGAACAAGAGGTACATACTGTATGAACTGTGTCCAGAGTAGAAGAACTATCATGTTAAAAAAAAAAAGAAGATTTTTCACGATTAAAAACAAATTTACGAAAAAAAATTATTCATGCCAAAATTTGGAAAAATTAAATTGATATAAAATAGTGAAATTATGCTGTAAAAAAAGAATTATAATACTTAAATACAGAAAAGCTGTGTGTATGTAAATGTTACTAGTATGTAAATGCCTTCTTGATGTGGAGTTTATCTTGAACAATTATTGCTGCCACCGCTTGTTCCGTAATATACACACACAAGATATAAATATCGTCAAACATCGCTTCAACTATTTCCCCTTCGTCTAGTTCGGTCTCCACCAGAACATTTCCCAATACAAGGTCTCTCTCTCTCTCTCTCTCTCTCTCTCTCTCTCTCTCTCTCGTGTGTATATGCATCTCTCTCTCTCTCTCTCTCTCTCTCTCTCTCTCCCCCCCCCCCTCTCTCTCTGTATGCACAGGACGGTTGTTTTTTATTTTACCGGTTACGATGTAATCTTATCTGCTTCGATCCATGTCTTCTTAATTATCTATTTGTGATGAATTGTGATGAATTGATTTACTGTAGGCTTGATAAAGATCACAACTTTTTTACTTTTACTTTTACGTCAATGGATGTGTGAATTCAATCTTAATTCTATATGATTCTATATGATTCGCATTGATATCAGTATATCATTTGCAATGTTATAAGTAAATGTTCTTGCTTTGTAGTTTCTGTGAGATCTATGTTCACTTAGTCTGATAAGAACAAGTAATTGCTGGTAATATGACTATTCATTAGGCACTTCTTTTTTATGGTCTGAAGATCGGTTTTTTCTTGTTTTTTTTAAACTGAATTGTGTGTTATTTTTTTTGCGTTAATCAATTTTTGCAAACTCATTCTACTTCAGTTGGGGGGGGGGGGGGTTGAAAAATGATTTTGTAGAATGAAAAGGTTAGGGCTTTCATGCATAACATTTTTGCTTGCGGGTACTGGCTTAATTTTCCGTAAAATAGAAAGGTCTCGACATGTGCATGTAAAAGATTAACTAATTTAACCTTTTTTTAACTACTTTTGTGTGATATTAGTCGATAACCTTGTCGAAAATTCTGTTTCGTTGTAAACCTAATTGGTTACTTCCATTTATGTAAATCAATAGTTCAAACCTTGTTCAAAGGTGGGGCGTTTCCTACTTTTTCAGTACTTAAGTGCAAGAAATAATTGTATCTTCAATTATAGCCCCTGTGGGATGTAAAATATATCTCACTAGAAGGGGAAAGATTCAATCTTGAAAAACCGAGGCCCTAGCAAGCAAGCTGGGGAGTCGTAGTGTCTCCTGAATAAGGGATACCCTACTTCTGGGCTCAGCTTTGGTCATGAGTAGAGAAGAGCAGCCACCGAAAGTCTCAATTTAGGCAATGTTTAGTACAATGATTTTGCCTATAAAATTGCTATTTACTTATGCTTTTGGATGAGAAAAACAACCTATTCTTCTTGCTGACTACTCGGTGACCTTTGAAACGATAACCTCATTTTTGTTTTTCGTAATGTCTATATTTCATCAATGTTACATCTTATCAGAATAATTACCAATAAGAGTGGTTCTCTTGGATATGGTAAGAGTATAAAAGCTTTTCGCGAATTTATTCTTCAGGTTGGCTTCTGCCGACTACTTTTTCTCCCTTGACATCTTTACGTGGTCGATGTAGAACTGAAGGGTTTTAGTTTACTTGATAGGTTGATCCCCTCTTTCCTAATAGCGTGAGGTTTCATAACTTGCAGCGTGGTATGGTGTGTGGAGTATCTATCATGGAAAGTAGAAGAGTATACTGAAATATATTTTAGTTTCTATCATATACTATGTGGTTCATACCAATTTAGTTGCCCTACCTTTCTGTAAGTGTTTGATGGAATTGTCATTGAAACAAGTAATTATAGGTTAGGTACGTGTTGCTTTTTGGACTGTGCTTTCACCCAAACATCTAATGTAAACGAAGAAAGTGGTCCTTCATTATGGAAACAATCATTATTGTTTAATGGCACTCGTTACCATATAATCATATACTCCCCAGTGCTACAAGGCTAAGGTGGATTAAATCCAATCCTTTGTAGAGTTTCTACTTTTGACATTCAGATATTTTATACACTTCAAGAACTCTGCTTTTGCCTATTTACAATTTCTTCCACTGTCCTCTTTTTCGTCGTGACAATGAGATGTGAACTCTAAGAAAGCTTGCCAAGAATTCGACTAGGTGTTATTATTTTTCTTCTTTTTTTTTGTGAAGAAGAAAAGGGTGTGGTTTAGATAATGGTAACTAGTTTTTTTATTTTAGTTACAAAGACTTTTGGTTGGTTACATTCCCATGCCAAGCATCTTATATTTTGTTGGGTTTTTCCTGTTGTATATATTTTTTGTGGATTAATAGGAATCAAAAATTAAAAGCTATGTTTATTTCTTGTTTTCATGTCATTGACACAAAATTTATTCCTAAATGTTGCCTATGGGTTGATAATAAATGATTAGTGGCGGATTGGCTTTTATTTATGTAATTACATTTACATTCCTTTTTTAAAATAATTGTTATTATTTATATTGTTAATACAACTAGATAAATCACACATTTATCACAGGAATTCATCCTAACATTTGGCATATATATAAAAACCACCAAGTGTGTCATATCATATACAACATTCATTGTCATACACTATACTACAATCATTGTTATACATGACATGTAGACTGCTATCATCCACATTTTCAGAAATCGAATGACCAAAAAAAATCTTTCTGTAAAAAGTTTTAAGAAATCTGTTTGAGTATCTCAAAATCTGTTTCAAAATCCCGGTTAAGTTTTTGAAGTTTTGCATGATTTATTTGAAATTAGTTAATGATTTATCTACTCTTTTAATTAAAATAATGATAGTTGAAATATGTAGTTGTTTTATAAAGATAGATAAGCAACTGCTCGTTTTGAACATCAGTTCTATTGGCTCACTTCGCTTTTTAACGAGTTCTCAGTTGAACCTGATTCTTCGGTGAGTATATGCTTTCATTGTTATTAAACTTGATATTCGAAACTTTATTAAAGGATTAAAGAGATTTCAGTATAATATTTTGACTAGATCTTTTTCCTTTGTAATTATGCATTTAAAATTGTGTGATGTGCATCTAATTTAATTTAATATTTGTATTTGTAGCATATGATGCTTTAGGATTTAACACTAGTTGAACTACCATAGATATGTCAAATGAATCCAAATGTGTCTGTTTGTTTGTGTTATGGACATCACATTTGAAGCTATATGAAGAGAAGATTAATGCTTCCGAGGCAGCCAATTGATTGAAATATTCATCAATATACATCTTACAGATATGAATGAAGTGACAGCGTTACTTTTTAAGTGCGGGACCTTGATATAACTGTAATGTATGCTGAAAAGAAATAATCTGTAGTTCCACCACCATGTCAGTCTATAGGCTGTGTGAAAACTTCTATCTTAATATCTGGTCTATGCACTCGGGGATATTTAGTAAATGTAGGATTAAGTTGTGTAATGAAAGTGCAACTAATAAGGTAAATTTTAATAATACAAATGTCGCTACTGTCCTAAAAACAATGCTTGATTTAGGTTCGAGGAACAAGTGTTTGACTTGTCTGTTTTCTTAGTTGATTTCCTTGTAAGTCACAGTTTTAAAGACATGTTTTACAACCATTTCTTTGATGCAATATTGTTAGATGTCGGACCCTATATGAAATGTAAGTATATCTTGTTTGTAACATCGATGTAAATGCTGAATGAATTATAAATATTTAGTCAAATTAGGTGAATTTAATCTAAATAGGGTTGGAGAAGGAACCTAGGAACCCAATATATATTGAAATATGTGTCTGACAACCAAAGGAAAGATTCTCCATCTAATCCAAAACGGTTATTAATATTAATATTTGCGTCCATTATATCTAAGTCTGGATTTATATATATCTGCACTATTTTGTGTATCGTCAAATAGTCTGTAATAATTTAATGTAATACGTGGAATATTTTAAGAAGACATGGTTTATAAATAATAAATATTTATTGCAATACAAATATTTCCAAATTGATTAATGTTTATTAACTAACAACATTTACATAGACATTATACTTATTCTATCTATAAACATATCGTAAATTTATCTCTTCAAATGATGGAAATGTAGAGATAGAGTAATTTTAAAAATTCAGTAATTTTAAGTTGCTTTAATACATAAGCATTGGTGCACTACGCAAGTTATGTATACACAAGCGTCAAACTTGTTCTTATATGTTTGATAAAGTACTGTATATTCTTTTTATATATAAAAAATATAATAAGTACACATGTAATATAGATTACCTTTTTAAGCATTTTACATTTTCCCACTCTGTTGCCACTTGCCAACATATTTGATATTATATTAGGGTACTTCTGTTTAGCAATGTTTTCCTCAGGTATGTTCTTAGGAACGGTTCTCATTACTTTGAATGCTCTTTACATTGTCTATATATTGGTCGCCATCAGCATATATATTCTCAGCCATATTGTTATCTAGCTAATAGCTTCTTTCTTTCATACTTGTCTGATTGAGAAATTTAGAATGGCCGGCTATCTGATTGCTGGTATCCTCAAATATCAAGAGAACAATTGGAATTTGGAATCATTTGGATCCCCTATTAGGAAAATAGTTTTTCTAAACCTCTTTTTTGAACATGTAAACTGAATTTCTTGTTTTCACATCTAGCTATGCTCTATAGATATCATGTTCTTTTACATATATAATGCTAGACAAATATGTTTCCAGTTTATTGTGTAATGTTGAAAGTTACCAAAGATCACGTGGACATTTGTGAAACTATCTTTCTTATATTTGTTTCACCTTTTCTGAAGTCAGGTGACGACGAGAAGAAGCTAATCCACTGTAATATGGAACTGAATACCATCAAAGATGCATTTGATCGTGTTGTGAAGAAGCAAAAACTGTCCTCTTCCAAATCTCAAGATATGATTGAGCGTGTGAGCCAAGAAATCGAACAGGCATTATCAAGAATGCAATCGGTAGTTGGTACAACATCCCAACCTGATCATAAAGTAGTTCTTGCTGAAGTAAAAACAAAGCTGAAAGAGATATCTCCACTGAGTCAGCTGGACAACCCTCAGAAAGAACTTAGCGTTGCTCTAAACAAATACCCCAAGATCCTTGAAAAATTCTTTAATCCTGATATTTCAAAGGCATACAGAAATGTGGATTTTGATGTTCACGCAGTCAATCAGATAATAGCCAGCCATTTCTATAGGGAAGGCCTTTTTAATATAGGTGATTGCTTCATTGAGGAAGCACAGGAGCCAGAATATGTTGATAAGAAATCTCCTTTCCTTGAAATGTATAGGATACTCGAAGCCATGAGATCTGGAGATTTAGAACCTGCTTTAGAATGGGCTGCAATCAATCGTGAAAAACTGAATCAAAGTGGATCAAACATTGAAATACAGCTTCGACGCTTGCAGTTTACCGATATTCTGCAGAAGAAAGGCAGAGATGAAGCTTTAAAATATTGCAGAAAATATATGACACCATGTGCACATCTCTGTATGCCAGATATCCAAAAGCTCATGGCATGTCTGTTATGGGCGGGCAGGCTTGAATCCTCCCCATACTATGATCTTTTCTCACCACACCATGCGGAAAAATTAGCAGAAGAGCTGGCTCAGCAGTATTGCAAACTTTTAGGAGAATCATGTGAGAGCCCATTGAGCACTACCATAGCCGCTGGAGTTCAAGGTTTACCAACTCTCTTGAAGCTGATGAATGTGATGACAGGTAGGAAGCAGGAATGGCAATCCATGAAGCACTTGCCTGTGCCAGTGGATCTTGCAAAGGAGCTTCAGTTTCATTCTATTTTTGTATGTCCAGTAAGCCGTGACCAGGCCACTGAAGAGAATCCGCCAATGTTGTTATCATGTGGACATGTGCTGTGCAAGCAGTCTATTACAAAGCTGTCAAAGAACAACAGCACTCGGCCATTCAAGTGCCCATACTGCCCGACCGAGGTTGAGGTAGCTCAGTGCAGACAGCTGCATTTCTGATCTATTAAGACCTGAACTGCTGTTTCCAAATTACCCTTCTCCATCTCTCATAATTTATGAACTTCTAGTTTCTGTATTGTTTATTTATTGTTTAGTCTGTTGGTGGACCTGGTGGTCAGTTGCTCCTATGTATACCTTAATATGTACAAAGTTTTCTTCCAATCTCCCTCCCCCAAACTCTGTAGAATTTCTTGCATCTTTGTCTTTTAAACTGTAAACTTGCTTATCCGTTGTTTTAGTCTGTTGTTTGATCGGTAGTATGTTGTATGTCGTATTCATTGACTTGTCTATAATTTCTTGGCATATTTTCTTAGCATATTTATAATTTGTATGAAAACTGGGAAGCGATTTGACTGGCGAGGGCCAATTTGGTTGTTTATGATGATCTTTATATCAGGCTAGATTTATTATCATTGGTTCTCTGTTGATATGTTTGTTTTTTCTTCTCTGCATTGTGATTTGTCTAGTTCCCTCTCCCAGTTGCTATTTTTTTTTTTGACGAACAATAAGATTTTATTGATAACAAAACATTTTAATCCAGCAGGGACAAATCCTCAAACTGACAACTACAACCTGATTGTGAAACAAAAAATGAGCTAAGCAAATAGCTGTTTTGTTTTCAGATTGCTTCATATATAGAATATAAATATTCTTGATAATAAAAATGATTACAAATGTTTCTCGAGTAATCCAGTCGACACTAACATCTCTGAAAATAGTAAAATCACAATTGATTTGCGCACATAAAAAACCGGTGATAGACCAGTGTTCATACATTAGTTGTATTAAGACCATAATTTAGTTCATCTTGAAGAAAGTAGAAATCCATTTGTTTGCTAATTTTGCCTCATTTAGTATATATATATACAAATTTGTATGGCCGGGACGGAGATCTTATATGTTCGAACTCGGTCACTAGACTTGCTTCAAATTTTTTGTAAGAGGCACCTGTTTTTTCTCTAGTTTACGAGATTATTTTGTCAAGTTCCCTTATGCCCCAATTGTTAACCTGGAATTCATTTGAAATTCTGAATTCCCATTTGTTAACTTGGAATTCATTTGAAATTCTGAATTTAATCAAATAAGCTGTTTGGAAATTTTTATTGGATTTTATTTGAATTTCGGGACATTTAAATATTAGTATAAAAATGAAAATTTGAAATGACAACTAAATCCATTCATTTGAAATGAAATATACGTTTTCAAACGCCCTCTTAAATTATTGCATAGAAAGTATATTTATCGGAATATGCATCTTTTGTTTAGTAAATATATCGCGTAGAAATTATCACCACAATTTTATATGCCTCTTTTGTTTAGTAAATATATTTACAAATGTAGAAAATATTTTGCCACAGGATGCTCAAAAATATGAAAGCAACATATAAAACATATCATTTGAATATGTGCTCTTACATTTAAGGGTGAAGAGTAAAGAATTTCATAAGGAGAAAAGCTTCGTCGGATGCACGATACTTAATTTTCTATACCTCCACTGGTACGGGAATTAGGCCAATTAACTGTAAATTAAGTTGAGATTAGGCATACCAAAACCCATCAAAAACCCTCCATATGTTGTATTGTAAACCACATTTAGGGAGCAAGATCATTCAGATACGTTGGCACTCGGTGGATATCAACATCTTTAGATTAAGAAATTTATATTTACCCTTACTAGACTACCACCATTTATGGCATGAGAAAGAGTTCAACAAATTGGATCAACTGAATTTTCTACATCTTAGCAATGAGTTTTCGGCCCCACTCCGCCACTCGTATCATATGTTTCTCTCCAATTGCAACGTCACAAGAAGGATAAGTATATTATTTAGCAAAAAAAACAGAAAAGAAGGATAAGTATAGTGTCAGAGTTCCAAACGATTTTGAAAATCGTTACCAAATGCTGATGTATAAGGTGTATACTTGGTAATTTTCCTGATAATAAGATGGACCCTGCTCACATATTTATGCGTTCACGAATTAGATATTAGATATCAAAATATCCTGCAATTGAGCACTCGAATCAGAAATGGAAACAGTGAAAGAGAAGGATGTGATAGGTGCTATAAGATATTTATATGCCAGCTACAGTGTGTTTTCCTCATCTTTTTCTTCAAACAAAACTGTTTGCTTTCATATTTAGATGAAGGAATCTACATGATGTTCTACAGTCTTCTGTTTATCTTTATTGTGGAACTGGTTAGTGGATGTCAACCTCTGCTTATATGTGCTTGAATTGATACCAAAGGATCTACATGATTCAAATAACATTGAAAGTTATGTTGTTACAAAGTATTAACAGTCTCAGTACTAAGGGACAAAAAGAGTTGTCATCCATGTGAACAAGAGTAAGACTAATTCTAAATTGCTGCATTCAGTGAGATCCAGACACTGCAGCCTTCAACTTTAGCTCCTCTGCTATAAAGAGAATACCATAAGTGAGACAAAAATGCTGAACTCTTAATCTTCGGATTACATTTTTGTTATACGGTAATATTTGCGTTCGACAACAAATTTGATGTTTGTCTAGCCTCGTGGATACGCCTCTTCTCGTGATAACAAGAAGCCGAGGGTTTGAGCAGTGAAAGCATCCTTGTAAGTATCCGGGGACAAAAATGATAGAACATTGCTTGCCTGAACACAATTTGGTTTTCCTACTTTCTAAGAAAGACTAAACTGAGCCATCATGCTCATAAGTCACGGCTCAAATGCACAACTAGTTAGGTTAGCAGAGCACCAAATAATAGACAGTATAAGTACTGGTTGGGCCTATGACCATTTCCATTACTGAGGCCGCCACAAAAATTGTCCCACTTCCGTACCCTCCCATGGCCCAGACATCAAAACGTACCTTTACACGTACCCAACTTCCTTATTTATAAATTCTCACATTCCCCTTCTAGTACTCACATTACATCCCCAATATTTTAACAACAAAAAAAACTCCCTTTCTATCTCCTGTTTTTCCTTTCCAGAGGGAAAGAAAACACCAAGAACTCTGTGTTCTTCTACCCCTCATGAGAGGAGTAGGAAACTCTAGTACTATCAAAAACATTCATTACCGTCAAAATCGTCGTCTTTATCAAGTTCATGATGGAGAGCCCTTATGCACCACCTCACTTCGACTCGTCTCGTCCGTCTCTGGGATTTCCCTTAGGCACTGCTCTTCTATTGATAGTCATTTTCAGCCTCAGCGGCATCTTCTCCTGCTGCTACCACTGGGACAAGATTCGATCCTTACGCCGCTCTTTCAACGATGATCTCGAGGCAGGCAACTACGATGAATCACCATCCAAGCCCAAATCCAACCACATGGTACTTAATTTACATTACATCTCTTCAAATTTATTAGTATCTCTATAAAAACCAACAAATTAAATAGTTTTATCCTAGTATATTAATTGTTTGTTTGCTACTCTGCAGGATCTAAAGCAAAAACAGAATGAGAGCTTGCCGGTACTAATGCCTGGAGACCGAATCGCGAAGTTCATTGCCATGCCTTGTCCATGTGAGCCTTTGCGAGCCCAGAAGATCATTGTAGAGGTGCAGAAACCACTTAAGCCACAAAATATAGCAGTGCCTTTAGATTGATCAATACCAAATGTAAATATTACTAATATTTTATAAATTATTACTTGAGATTCAAATCAAATTATCTTCCCCTGCACTTTCATATGCATTAACGAATCATCAAGCTTTCAACTAATTTCAACTAGTGGGAATGAATCATCCAAGCTATAGATAAGTCCATAACATATCTAAAAAAAGGTTCTGTTATCTTCTTCGTTTTCTTTTTTACTTTATTTCTTTGCTCGTCTGGCTTAAAGGTGGGAATTTTGAAGTTCTATTTCATTACGGAAAGAAAAGAATGTTAGGAGTACTGTTAGCAATAACAAATCATCGTTGAGTAATGTACCTTAAAATGAGTTTTAAAATACCAGATTCGATAACAAAGTGTTTTCCGCTCAGTACTTCAGAATATAATCATTGTAAATAAATCTTAGGCACGATTAACTCTAGTTAACTTCGTAATCTCCCTCGAAAGAATATACAGAAATTCATGGTGGAAGATAGTTGGACGAACTAGTGAAAATCAAAATTAATTCAACACATGTATCTTGTGCCATTAGCAGCACCTATGGAAGTACATACCAAAACGGAACAGGGACGAGTTTGATAAAGATTAGTGTTGCAGCAAGAGCCAAGAAGAGTGATAATAATGTGGATTCGTAAGTGCATTATTATTACTTGGCCTTTCGCCCTTAATTTCATTACAAACAAATAATGATCAAATAGAAAGTGTACTCTTTATAAAATCTTGTCTGCTCTGTCATTTTCTTATATGCTCTCTGTTGATCTTAATAGACTACAGAGAATAATGGGTAGTGCGATTGATTGCATTGGAATCAAACAAAATCTTCTGGCTCCTGGACTCACACACCATCATGATTCATGAGTCATGCCTGTGATTCTTTGATTTTACAAATAATATATAAGATTTAAAGTGGAGTTCTCCTTCATGTTAATTTACTGACATGCAGTGATATCTACCTAGTAAATTATGCTGAGTTTTCGAAATTTATCGGATGTTTGAGTGCGTTTAACTAGTAAAAAAAAACATTATACTAAACTCCGCATTGCACTATAAATATTAAATTTTAGCATAGATAATTGTAACATATTTTTTAAACCGTTACAAACATTTGTTACAAACATTTAATGATCATGCCGAAAATAATAGCAATTTACAACTTTAATAAATAACCGTTACATATTTTAATCAGAATTATGACAGTTATAATTTGTAAGTTACAAACGTTTAATGATCCTACCTAAAATTATAACAATTTATAACTTTGATAAATAACTGTTACATATTTTGATCAGAATTATGACCGTTACAAACTTGTAATGGTCATGTCGCAAAGAATAGCCGTTTATAACTTTAACATTACATGTTTTTAAAAATTGTGTCGTATGCAATTGGACGTTACTTGTGACACATTGTATTGCGCATATATATATACACGTACACAGAGATTATTAAACAGGAGAGAGTGGGAGCAAAACATAATTGTCCATGAAGACTAATCTACACCAATTACTTAGATTATACAACTGGTAATGCTAATTACAATTATACTCCTGACCTAATTATACTGTACACTGAAAACGAAATAATTCCAGTCAGCCCCGCCAATATCCCACATTGGGGGTTTACAAGATTATTTGCTTTTGTACTCGTCCGTGATGATTTGTTCGTGCTTCCAGTACCACATCTCCCACTCATTATCCCTTCTACTTGTCCACTTGCTTTTTCCAGTTTTACACTATTTATGGTGAAGCACAAGGAAAACTCCAGTTTCCTAATTCAATTTTTCTTTTAGCTTCTTGTAGAAGAAATTGTTTTTTTCTCAGTAGAGTTGAAAATAAGGATAGCAACTGAATATCATTATCCAAAATGGTGGAATATTTAGTCACGTAACCTCCTTCAACAAGTAACTAGCCATCAAAAAGGTACTGTAGCTAGTAAAGCAAAATAGAATGACATCTCGATTCAACTAATGTCAGACTTTTCAGTCCTTGAGATTAAATCATGGACCAGCTGAATCCATCTATAAAACTGACTTCATTCTCCTCGTCTGCACACCACCCTAAACATACGTTTAAAAATAGGGATGTACGTACGTATAATAAGCGCGAAAATTTCGGTAACACGTAATATACAGGTCATTGCTTGAGTTAACATGTATAAACAAATGGTTGAAGTAGGGGATGACTGGGAGGGGAATATGAACATGTACGGATGATACGAGTAGGGCCAAAGGGCCACCAAAATCACATGCGGAATAAAGGAGCTTTAAACGACAATAGATAGTGGAGTTATCATTTGGGAAATATATATTATATTTATATAGGTCTTATCTTAACAGCTGATGATGATGTAATATATAAGTGCAACTGTTTTGGGTTTATCTGTTTGTTCCTTGTACCTGAATGTTGTGCCCATGCCTTGTCCCAGATCTTGTATTGTTCAAATTTTATAAAATAACAGTTGTGAATCTCAGTGATTCCAAAACAAAATTCCTGTTTGCAAGCTTAAACAGGCCGGCATGTGTTTGTTGCACAAGAGCAATCGGTACATACAGCAGTGTATCTACTTTCAATATTGCATGGTTAAAGTAAAAACAGTGTTTACAAATTACAAGTGTCGGTGGTCACTGTCGATCAAGTGTACAGTAATTTTTTTATAATGTGTCTGTTTGCTAAACAAATGATAATAAGTATTTAATTTAATTAATATAAAATATATAAATGTGTTTTGACAAGGGTATAAACGAGTCAAACCCGTTTGTGAGCTACTCGAGCTCGGCTCGTAAAATATTCGAATTCGGTCGGTAATAATCGAGCCGAGCTCGAACTCGAGCTTTCGAATTCTTTACCGAGCCGAGCTCGAGTTTCAAATTACTCGGCTCGTAAGGTTCGCGAGACTTATTGAGTCTCTATTATTTTTAATTTTTTTATTATAAATATATTTTTATACAAATATTTAATATTATTTTGATATATTATATATTTAATCAAATCGAAATCGAGCCGAACCGATCATATTTCGAGCTTTTTTTTTAATATTTAGTGAAATCAATTCGAGTTTTCGAGTCGAACTCGAGCCTATCGAACTTATTACGAGCCGAGTTTCGAGTTTGAAATTAAAGGTTCGGTCGAACTCGAGCCCGAACCTTTTTAATCGAGCTCGAGCCTAGCCTGGCAGTGTTCGACTCGGCTCGGCTCAATTACACCCCAGTTTTAACTAAAATAAGTCTCTTGCTGCTTGTTTCAGGCCCTGTTTGGGAAACCTAAGCTGTCAAGACGCATAATGCATTGTAATTCAGGTCAACAACACATTATTGTACTACCAACTGCAAAATTATTGATGATAATATGATGTGTAAACAAATTTTAAAAGTTTTAATTTGTGCTACTTTTGATTTCTTTTGAATTTATGTGTTTTACCTTAAATTCAAGAGTTAATTAAAAGGGATACTACCATTCCAGAATGATTTTCAAAATCGTTTACAAATACTGATATATAAGGTAGATACATAGGTAAAGTAAAAGCAGTTTTATTAATTATAATATGTATTTAATTAATATAAAGTATACGTCTTAGTCTACTTTCAAGGTCACATAATATATCAACTTTGTAATTCTATGTCAACAACACATCATTGTACTGCCAACTGCAAAATTATTGATGATAAAATGACGTTTAAACAAATTTAAACTTTAAATTTGTATTGAATTCATGTCTTTTACCTTAAATTTGATTATAAATAGCACAATTACTGTAATTGTAATGTATAGTATAGTTAATTTAAAGTAGATCCGATTTTCTTTTAGGATCTATACTATCGTACATATCAAATAATTTTATAATATATTTACTTTAATTGTTGACTAAAAATATTATTCTATAAAAATTAATGGACAACATTGAGAGTAATATTATATTACAAACCAATAGCTGAGGAATATTAAGTTAGCCTTGGCCCACATTCATAAACATGATTAAATTATAAGATAATTAGTGGCTGATGCAGCCCTCAAGTAGGGATCAGAAAACAATCCTTTTGAAAAGATATAGTGGATGTACACGTAAATATTAGGTACATATCAAAACAAGAAGATTATTAGGTACATATCAAAACAAGAAGAGGCTTGTAGCTAGATAGATGCTGATTGCTGACATGATCTCTTTTCATGCTGCGGGCCTGTGCCAGGTTCAAAGGGACCTTATGTTGGTAATCGAGTGCAATTTGAAACTTTAAGGTTTGGCAAATGTTCTATATTTTATGCAGAACTCAGATTTGTTTTGAGTATACATGGAGGAGTCTATTGTTCTTGCAACACGCTCTCCGAATCAAAATGAAGCAATTTGGCTAATGCAGTTATGTTGGAATTGGACTGTACGTTGGTGTAAGGTTTAGAAAATAACAAGCAGGAGAGTATGGGATACGAATTTGTAAGTATGAAAAAAATGGAAATACTACTTTCCCCTTCCAAAATATATTAGTCCCTTATATTTCTTGCATGTAAAAGGCACATAAAAAGATACTAGCCTTTAACATCAGATTTTTATAAAGTCCAGATCAAATCGGAGTCATTTTTAAAAACATGATCAAGTCCCAACTCCCAATCCAAAATAAGTAAGAATAGACTAGCTCAAATACAATAACTTTGATAATTAACAAGTCCCCTGTCGATCTCAAGTTGGTACTTATAACTCCCAACTCCGATCTGGTCCTTCCTCCGCCGCTTTGTGGTGTAGCTGCTGGTGGGTCTCTGCAAAACAACACCGGAGGGGGGTTTCGATCCCGCGGTGCCTCCGGCGTAAGAATAAGAGAAGGCTTCGGAAGGTAAAGACCAGAAATGAAAGAGATCTAAAATGTAGAGGGTGAGTGTGTGTAAAGTATTGTGAGGAGTAAGAGTGGCTAACCCCTTAACCCTTTATCCTAGGACTATATATAGGCCCAGGGTTAGA
>PHNY01106439.1:1401-13785 GCA_003724115.2 Anethum foeniculum | reverse complement strand
TAAATATTAATTCAATCCACTAAAGAATTAATATTTGCACTACCTTTCCTAATTCCGTAAATTAATAATTTAATTCGGCTCCCATATTAATTGCTTATTAAATTCCCCATGTTTAAGATATTGTATGTCCATTAATTAAATTAATTTCTGACAATTAATTTAATCAATATCTTTTATCCTTGATCATCCACATAACCTTATAATTATGCAAGAACAAATCTGCCTGCAAGACTAAAGCATAATTATCTTTATGAGCTTTCAAGAGGACATCATCACCCAAATATATTTTCCGAAAACGGTTTCCTTTTATAGTTAATATCTCACTCTGTATATAATGTCATTGCCCAATACATAAATTTGTAATTTAAAATAAATTACTTAGTGTATGAATCAAGGCATGTGCATTAAATAAAAGTGTCAATCACTATATCCGGATTAAGAACCTAAACAATAATAATATCATAGAATCTTAGTTCTTTATTTCCAGAATAAAAGAAACAATTCTACTACTTTGATCCCGTTCAATATACACAAAGTATACAAGTATTATTCAATAGCCAAGATAGACTATTTCTAAATAATACTTCAGCCGTTCCACTTGTTTGTCTAACACCACTTAGACTGTGAACCTTTATTATATTATATAAGGAGTTTGAAAATCTAATCTTCTGCTATCTCATTTGATACTAGATTGTCTAAAATATATAATATATAGACAATGTGAAAACATGCATTTAAGATTCTTAAATAATTATTATAAAATTATATACTTCAAACGAATAGTTCAGTATAAACTAGAAATGGCTCTACTGCCAATGAGCTTAAAAGCCCGTCTACTACCAGTCTTTGAATCCTCCTTAAGTTAATATGACCTAATCTCAAGTGCAAAAGATATGTTTGGTTCAAACTAGAAGGTTCCTTTCTTTTAGTAGAGGTAGAAGACATGTTGTTCAATTCCCTATGATGTAGTTGCAGGGCAGGTTGACTAGGATTAATTATATACAAATTTTCTTGCAATGTACCAGAACATATAATTCGTTTATTCATTATAATAGAAACATTACGATCCAAACAAACATTGTAACCATCCACAACAAGTTTAGAAACCGAAATTAAATTCCTTCTAAAAGAAGGTATATAAAGGCAATTGTTCAAAACCAAAATCCTATCAGAACCAAAAGATAAACGAATAACTCATACTGCAACTACTGCTACTTTCATAGCATCTCCCATGAACACGTATATCTCACCATCTCTAAGCATTCTGGATAGTAGGAACCCCTGCATAGAATTATAAACATGATTAGTGGCTCCTGTATCTACACACCAAGTGCTCGTAGATATAGCCGCTATATATGTTTCTATAACTAGAGAAAGAGACATACCAGTATTGTTCGTCTTCTTAGGAAGAGGAAAATCCTGTTTTTAGTGACCTCACTGCTTGCACTTGAAGCACATTCCCTTAGGCTTTTTCACACCTCCTTGAACTCCCACTGCCTTCACAGCTTTCTGTGTCTGAGCCTTTTTCTTCTTCTTCATACCTTTCGGCTTAGAGGAAGAACCTTTCTCAGCCACATTCACTCGAACACACTTTTGAAATAATCCTTCAGCTGCCTGAAGTTCTGTCAGAAGTTTCGTGAGACTATACAACCTCTTGTTCATGTTGTAATTCAAGCGAAACTGCTCAAAACTTTTGGACAAGCTATGTCAATCTGGGTTTCCCCGTCAAGTTCAGCACCAAGGATCTCTATCTCATTCAGATGTGACATCATCTTCAGAACATGATCCCTTACAGGTGTTCCTTCAGCCATCTAAGTGTTTATTAAAGCCTTCATGGTAACTTGCTAGAAGCCCTATTCTAATCTCTAAAATGTTCCTTGAGATTAAAGAGCATATCCGCAACAGTGGCCATAGACTGATGCTGATGCTGCAAAACACCCGACATTGCTGCCAGAATGTAACATCGCGACATCTAATCAACATTAATCAACCGCTTATAATACTCTTTATCAACTTCAGGAGCATCAACAACAGGCTGATCTGGCTTGGGTTCATAAGTGCAAAACTTGTACTCCTCAGCAGTCAATACAATGTCCAAATTCCGATTCCATTCAATATAGTTAGGTCTGGTAAGTTTGTTATCCTTAAGTCTGGTAAATAGTGGATTAAAGCCCATTTTATCCTGAGAATCATGCATGAAAAAACATCACATAACACATAAATAAAGGGTGCATTAAATATTAAGACCTGTTCGTTTCTTTAACAATTATTAAAATTAATGCACTAACATTTAAACACCATAAGTTTCTGGTACGCCACGATGTGTGACATGTATACCACCTAAATTTTTTTAATTGTTATTCGGTCCTATTACTAAACAATACGCCACGTTGGGGTGGTCTATATTATTTTTTGTAGCTTAGTGTATAACATCATTAAATCTAAAATCAATCATAATTATACCGGATGCCACCATTTGATATCTTAAATATGGTTAATTCCCAGGTCTCGGAGAAGTCACAATGGCCTTACTTAATACCCAATTCCTAGCCAGAATTCGCTATATTTAATATCAACAAGGGTATCCTATAATTATTCGAAATCTATGAAACTTGGTACACCATGATGGGTGGCACGTATACCTTCCAATATTCGTTATTAATTTAAGAAGTTTGTTCTAGTAATATCTTTAACTATCTAGACACCATAAATTACATGCCACGATGGGTGACGAATATATAATTTATATTCGTCTTTATGTTAAATTACGTACAAACAATAATGGAGATCATGGGATTTAATTTAATATTAATTCTCTCTACTACTTAGTGTTTTACTGTGAGGATTTTAATCTAGATACATCGTCCTATGTTATTTCTTCGAAGTCCACATGTATCATATCAATAATACAAACAACAAATAACATAGAAATATGCTCAACATGATTAAACCAAAAATATAACAACCTTATGTCCATGTCGTTCTCGCATGCTAAGGGATAGTATCACATGGCATAACAACACAAACAAGAAACACATAGTAGCAATAATCAAGACAATCAGAAATTATGTAAAACATAATAAAACACATCCACTATTATGGCCCTAGAAAATTAGCTTCGAATTCGTCTGTCAAAAAATTCTCGAAATCTTTGAGAGCCCATTTGGAGGCCTAAACAGCCTCAGAACCACTTGCAAAATGGGGCAATGATTCTTTAGTCACATTGTGGCATGTTAGTCTCGTTCTGCCATTTCCGAAAAGGTATTATTAGCCCAAATCGAACATCATAGAATACAGCAGCGGAAGAACTCAGTTTCTTGTAGCTTCGTTGATCAAACAATTACATACAATATAATACAGCATAACAGGCCTATTTTATTACATTAGATCATAATCTAACTCGAATACTATTACATCATATCATAATCCAAAACAAATACAAATCGAGATTACAAGATTACAAACCAAGAATAGGATAAACAAAACTATCACGATCAACCCTCGTGATTTACAACATAACCACAATAAACCACGTGGGATCCAATTACATAAAAATAACCATGATTAAACCACGTGGGATTCAAACACATAATTAATACATGGCTATAATAGTAGATAACAACCTGCATCACAGAATCAATACACGCATACCACTATATACATGCATATATAATTATGATATGGAAATCATATCGTAAAACGTAGAACCCTACAACCAGGCTCTTGATACTAATTGTTGGAACAATCGAATGGTGGACCTGCATTTTATGATATTAAATTAAAGAGTACGAACAAAATATTAACCTTAATCACTACGGCGCAAGCGATTCAAGTCAACGTCTTCTACTGTATTCCTTGATTCTCCTTGGACGAAGTATAGGCTTCGATCTCCCAAGGTATACCTCTCCTTAAAGCTCCGAAAATCCAAAACCCTAGCTGGCTTCTTGAGAAAAGCGGCTTCCTCTCTCAAACCCTAAGATCTGATTTTGTTTTTATGTGTGTAACCCTAGTTTTAGGATAATAAGAATATATATAGGCTACAGTACGCATCATGGACTATTAGGTCGGGCCTTCCAATGACATTCTAGGCCAAGCCCAATGTCATTAAATATTAATTCAATCCACTAAAGAATTAACATTTGCACTACCTTTCCTAATTCCGTAAATTAATAATTTAATTTAGCTCTCATATTAATTGCTTATTAAATTCCCCATGTTTAAGATATTGTATGTCCATTAATTAAATTAATTTCTGACAATTAATTTAATCACTATCTTTTATCCTTGATCTGCCACTCAACTNATAATTATGCAAGAACAAATCTGCCTGCAGGACTAAAGCATAATTATCTTTATGAGCTTTCAAGAGGACATCATCACCCGAATATATTTTCCGGACACGGTTTCCTTTTATAGTTAATATCATACTCTGTATATAATGTCATTGCCCAATACATAAATTTGTAATTTAAAATAAATTACTTAATGTATGAATCAAGACATTGCATTAAATACAAGTGTCAATCACTATATCCGGATTAAGAACCTAAATAATAAAAATATCATAGAATCTTAGTTCTTTATTGTCAGAATAAAAGAAACAATTCTACTACTTTGATCCCGTTCAATATACACAAAGTATACAATATTATTCAATAGCCAAGATAGACTATTTCTAAACAATACTTCAACCGTTCCAGTGGTTTGTCTAACACCACTTAGATTGTGAACCTTTATTATATTATATAAGAAGTTTGAAAATCTAATCTTCTGCTATCCCATTTGATACTAGATTGTCTACAATATATAATATATAGACAATGTGAAAACATGCATTTAAGATTCTCAAATAATTATTATAAAAGTATATACTTCGAACGAATAGTTCAGTGTAAACCCTAACACTTATGCAAATCATGTTAAGATATGGGTATTAAGGACGAACTCACCAAGGAAATACTTTCTTTAAATAATTGAGAAATATTCGACTAAGAACTGGTGAACTTTTATTTGAGAGAAGTTGTAGTTGAAAATGGATTACTAGTCAATAGTGTTGGATATAGATGCTCGATTTATCTTAAAATTTCAAATGAGTTCTTATAAATGTTTTGGAACCGGACTAAATATAAAACATATCACCCGCATATGTAGTGGCCAAGTTAAAGAACGATGTATACTATAAAGGAGATGTTACAAGCTTATGAATTAGAGTTTAAAAGAAGTTGAGATGATTGTTTGTCACTGCATGAGATCACCTATAACAGTAGCTATCATTTAAGTATTATAATGCCCTTGTCAGAAACGTTATAATAACCAAGGTCTTTACCATATTGGGATTAAGTAAAAGAATAACAATTACTTAGATTCGATTTGGTAGAAAGATTAACGCGACTTTTTAGATTAGTCAAAAAGGGCTAGTGACAACTCAATAATGTAAATAGACTAGGTACCCAGAACCGTAGAGAAAGGAGGATAAGTATAATTTTGGTAACTAACAGTTTTCGAAAGTATCATTCTCAGTATGTATAATGGGTCTCGAAAGGAAAAAGAAAAATTAGGCCCACGATATGTAGAACCATAGTAGACTCTAGAGAAAGCAGTTAGTAACTATTTCCTATAAGTTGGTTTTACCTCGAGTACTTCAACATGTTCATGACATATTTTCATATGTTAGTATTAAAAGTGAATCAATTGACTGTCAACAGTTAGAGATATAGTATAATTTGATTTATGAATGTGTTTATGAGAATATAGTGTATTAGAAAGTACAAGAATTGAGAACTAGAAAGAACAAGATAGTCAAAATGGTTTTTAAGAACATACAAGATAGAAGAAGCTATTTAGGAACTAGAAAGCAAAATGGTCGTGGCTACTCGTCGGCCAAAAAATCTTTGTTTTCTTGGAAAGTTTTTCATAATCTCTTCATTAATCTTCTTGCTAATCTTAGTGATTAATGTGAGTAATCCGCACTTTAGACTAACCCTTGGGTTCAGTCCAGCTTCAATATTTCGCTTGATATTCGGTATTTTGTCGAATATCTCATGTATTACTGTGTTGCTTACTGGAATTAATCGATCGGTTGAGTCGCTCAGACAATATTATAGTTTCTGACTCCTAGTCGGCCCTAAGGCCTCCGCGGGAGCCTGGTTGACCCGCTCTAGTCAGTCGGGGCTCCTTGAGTGCCTTCGGGCGTAGTTGTGGACGCCGTGTCGCGTCGGTGAATGTTTTTCAAGCAAACGCTTCATTCGCGACAAGGTCGTTTATCGTGGAGTCACTGACACCTAGTCGGCCTTAAGGCCTCCACAGGAGCCTGGTCGGCCCCCTCTGATCGGTCGGGGCACCTTGGGTGTATTCGGGCGTAGTCGTGGCTACTAGATGGCCAAAAGTTTCGATGGAAGTTCGAAGGCCACCTTTGAGTCGTGGGGGGTATCTGCGCCCAGGACTCATTTTTCGGGCATCCTCAACTTGCTTTGAATTGGTCTAAGTGCTTAATCACTTCTCCCAACTTTGTTCATGTCACTGTTGGGGAGCGTTTACTTAAGTCAGAGATGTTAGGGGCTCACACCTTTTACCCGGTGACCTTTACTTCCTGGCATTTCATTTTTACTTCCCTACTTTTATAGGTACTTATCTTGAGAGGCCACCAAGGTAGGCGGCCAAGGAGAAGAGTATTCTTCAGAGGAGTAGTGTTGTGGCCTTGCATGGCTTATGATATCGTATGTGGCCTTTGCATTTCCAGCTTTTATTCAGGGTCCTTTATGGACTTAAGACATTTGTGATTTCTACTTGTATTGTCCTTCGGGACTTAACTTCTGATCCTTCGAGATTTTATTTATGCACTTCTTCATTTGCTTATTTACTTGTCTTTTTATTTCACTTGGCTGTTCATGGCTTGCATTCGTTAAATGCTTTCAAAGAGTAAAGTAGACAAAGTAACCAAAGCAAACATGCATAAATACTTAGAATCCTGGAACATGGGTTCAACCCTTACAAAATACGAGAAATGGTTTGATCAACCTTATTCCTATTAACAATAAGGACATGTCTTGCATGCCTTATACATAATAAATCTTTAAGTTTGTAGCGTGCCAAGTGCGAGGCACTTCTTCGTCACCCAAAGTTTCTAATTTGTAGGATCCTCGTCCAAGTGTCTTTTTGACCTTGTAAGGTCCTTCCCAATTTGGGGATAACTTTCCTGTCTCGCCGACTCCTGAAGCCTCAATCTTTCTTAAGACCAAGTCTCATTGTCAGAAGAATCTTTCCTTAACCCTTCTATTGTAATTGAGGGAGGCTCTTCTTTGATGCTCTGCATTGCGGGCGTTGGCTTCGTCCCTAACCTCATCAATAAGGTCGAGGGCTAGCCTCATGCCTTCCTCGTTGGCTTCTGGTTCAAAAGCCTCCACCATTGGTTATGTATGAGTGATGTCCAAGGGCACTACTGCTTCGGCTCCGTAAGCCAGGATGAATGTGGTAGCTTTAGTTGTAACCTTGCAAGTAGTACGATAAGCCCATAGAATAGGCAACAACTCATCCACCCAGGTGTTTCTTTAGCGTTCGACCCTTTTCTTTAGTCCATCAAGGATGATTTGATTGGCGACCTCTGCCTGCCAGTTTTCCTGTGGATGGGCAACCGAGGTGAAGCGGAGTTCTATGTTATTGTCGTTGCAGTATTCCTTGAACTCGTCGTTGTCAAATTGTCGCCCATTATCCGTGACAAGGATGCATGGGATTCCAAATCGGCATATCACATTCTCCCAGAAGAATTGTGCTATTTGTTTGGTGGTTATATTGGCTAGTGCCTTAGCATCAATCCACTTTATGAAGTAGTCTATTGCTACCACGATGAATTTCCTTTGTCCCGAGGCCATGGGGAAGGGACCAAGTATGTCCATCCCCCACATTGCAAAGGGGATAGGAGAATTGATTGATGTTAGCCCCTCATGGGCTGTCTAACTATGGGAGCATGCCTTTGGCATCTGTCACACTTCTTCAAGTAGGATTTTGCATCAGCCAACATTGTTAGCCAATAGAATCCTAGTCGAGTTATCTTGTGGGAGAGGGCTCTACCCCCAAAGTGTTTTCCATAAATTCCTTCATGAGTTCCTTGAGTGCCTCCTCTGCTTCTAGAGGTCTTAAGCACTTCAGGTATGGGATGACAAAGGATCTCTTGTAGAGTAGACCCCCGATCAGTGAGTATCTCAGCGCTCTAACTGACAACTTTCGTGCCTCTTGGGCGTCGTCAGGGAGCCATCCTGTTTCAAGGTGAGCCTTGATATGATCAATCCAAAAACTTGATATACCAATTGGTGCTATCAAGTTTATGACGTCTGCTGTTGGGGTCTTCAGGACCTGGAAGTAGATACTTCTCGGGTAGTTCTCAATCTCAGAGGAAGCAAACTTTGATAGGGCATCGGCCGTGGTGTTCTCTTCTCTTGGAATGTGTTCTGCATACCACTCATCAAATTGAGTGAGTATTACTTTTACAACCTTCAGGTATTTGGCCATCGTTTCATCCTTGGCCTCGAACTCCCCATTGACTTGGGAAATTACAAGTGTCAAGTCTCCACGAACTTTAAGATTCATTGTTCGTTGTTGGAAAATCCAACCTCAAAGCATATTCAATCATGAACCCATCAAGGCTTTACAAGACTAAGCCTGCTCCACTGGATTTTGTTTTTGAAGCTCCATCAAAAAAGAGAATCCAGTACTCTTTTAGAGTGAGGTCTTCTTCTTTTGCGGGCACTTTGGCTTCTTGGGTTACTACCTCTTGCCCCCCGACTTCTTTAATCGGTGTTGTCAATGGTACATTCAACCACGAAGTCAGCTAATGTTCGAGGCTTATACTTGATGTCGAACTCACCCAATTCAATTTCCCATTTGATGAGCCTACCACTGGCTTTCGGGCTATGAAGGATGTTTCTCAGAGGTTGGTCCGTCAAGACTTCGATCTTATGCGCTTGGAAGTATGGTCGTAACTTCCTCGAAGCGGTAATAAGAGCGAGTGCAAATTTTTTAGTCATGGAGTAGTTTAATTCTGCTCCATGGAGCCCTTTGCTCAAGTAGTAGACAGGTTTTTGAACCTTCTTTTCTTCCTTTACGAGGACAGCACTTACAACTTTCTCAGAGACAGCAAGGTAGAGATAAAGAATGTCCTCTGGACTTGGTTCGGCCAACAACGGTGCTTCAGTCATGTATTTCTTTACCTGTTCAAAGTCCTCTTGGCTTTCAGCTGTCCAATCAAAATCCTTTACCTTTTTCAAGGTTTTGAAGAACGGAAGGCACTTGTCTTCTAACGTAGAGACGAACCTTCCTAGAGCAGCTATTCTTCCAGTTAATTTATGAACGTCCTTTATGGAGCTTGGTGGCTTCATGTCGAGGATTGCTTTGATCTTGTCGGGGTCTGCCTCGATTCAACGTTTCGAGACCATGTGACCCAAGAACTTCCCTGATCCTACGACAAAAGCACATTTGGCAGGATATAGCATCATCTCGTGGTGTCTCAACACTTCGAATGCCTCTTTGAGGTGATTAATGTGATCGGCCTTGGCTAGGCTTTTGACGAGCATGTCGTCAACGTAGACCTCCATGGTTTTACCAATTAGATGGGCAAAAATCTTATTCATCAATCTCTGGTATGTGGCTCCTGCATTCTTTAACCCGAAGGCCATAACAAGATAGCAAAAGACACCAAAGTCAGTCACGAAGGATACCTTTCGGGTGTCAACCTTGTGCATCTTGATCTGGTTGTAGCCACTGAAGTCGTCCATGAAGCTTAGCATCTCATGGCCAGCAGTGGCGTCAATTAGGATATCGATCCTTGGTAAGGGGTAACAGTCTTTANGACATGCATCGTTCAAGTCTGTGAAGTCGATGCACATCCTCCATTTTCCGTTGGCTTTCTTGACCATGACAGGGTTTGCCAACCACTCAGGGAATTGGACTTCTTCAATGAATCCAGCTTCCAAGAGCTTCACGATTTCTTGCTTAATGGCTTCTAGCCTGTCCGGAGCATAAATCCTTTTCTTTTACTTGACTGCTGTCCTTGTTGGATCGACGTTCAGGTTATGAGTTATGAGTTCGGGGTCAATCCTGGGCATATCAGCTGCCGTCCAAGTGAATACGTCGTTGTTTTCTTGTCAGAATTCAACTAATCGGCCTTTCATGGGTTCTTTCAAAGATGCCCCTATGTAAGTGACCTTGTCGAGGTCTAGGGGGTCTAGGGAGATCAGGACCAGATCTTCAGCTGGTTTCCCTCTACGCTCCTCGTTTTCTCGGACATCCATGTCTTCTATGGGGAGGACCTGCTCCCAAGTTCCATCGGGCCTCAGTGCGGCCATGTAACAACTTCGGGCAATCTTCTGATCACCCATTTCTTCGCCCACACCGTTTCTGGTTGGGAACCTGAGTTTCATGTGATATGTCGAATGCACGGCCTTGAACGCATGTAATCCTGTCCTTCTGAGGATTGCGTTGTAGGTGGACGATGCCTTGACAATCAGAATAGTTAACATTTGTGTGGCCTCTCTTGGCTCTTCCCCAATTGTCATGGGGAGTTGAATCAAACCTTCAACCCTCGACTCCACTCCATTGAACCCGTAGATGGGCAAGTCTGAAGGGGTCAACTGAGAGTCGTTATATCCCATCTTTGTGAATGCGTCGTGAAACAAAATGTTCACTGAGGCTCCGTTGTCTACAAGCACTCGTTTGACCGGACAATTTCCAATTACCGGAGTGATAACTAGAGGATCGTCCTGGGGGAACTTTACCCCTTCAAGGTCAGAGTCGTCGAATCCAAGTGCTACTTCAGTATTGGCTCGTTTCGGAGCTTCTCTGACTATGTTCATGACTTCTCGCGCATAAGCCCTTCGAGAACTCTTGGTTGTCTCGGCCGCTGTTGGGCCTCTAGAGATAATGTTTATCACTGGCCCTCGGGGCTGTGGGTTACGATCTCGATCACGATCGTTATCCCTTCGATCATTGTTTCTTCTTTGGCCTCCACCATCTTCACCCTTGGTGAATCAACCAAATTTTCCTCTATGGATCAGATATTCAATCTCATCCTTGAGTTGTCTGCAGTCGTCGGTGTCGTGACCGACGTCCTTACGGAACCTACAAAATTGGATCTTATCTCTTCTTTCGGGGCCTCCCCTTAGTGGCTTCAGCCATCTGAATTCTATGTCTTTCTCAAGTTCTAACAAGATCTGGCTTCTTGGAGCGTTCAACCTCGTGTAGTCAGTGAACCTTGGTCCCTGATTCTTTCTAGGAGCAGTGTCAGAGTTTTTGCTAGTTCAAGGATGCTTGTCCTTGGCTTCATACTCTTGTTCCACTTTTCGCTTCTTGTTACCCGAGTTCTCAGTACTCGGCACAACTTTCTTCAAACTTTCCCCAGCCTTGATGTACTTCCCGGACCTCTCTTGGAGTTGTAGAATGCTCTCTGGAGCACGCTTGGCCAGAGACATCTTAAAGTGCTCTTTCTTGGTTCCTTGTTGCAGGGCTATCATGGCCACTTTATCGTCTAGACCCGGGACCTTCAGGACCTCTTTTGTGAATCGGTTTAGATATTCTCTCAAGGGTTCCTTTACTCCTTGTTCGAGACTCATGAGAGATGCTGAACTCTTCTCGTGAACTTGGCCACTTATGAATTGCTTTATGAAAGCTTGACTGAGATTCTTAAAGGATCCAATGGAGTTCGGGGGTAGTCGGTTGTACCAACATTGAGCCATGCCCCCCCAGTGCTTGAGGAAAGACCCGACACTTGATAACGTCATTCACGTGATGTAACAATAGGACGTTTGAGAATGTCCGATGACTGGCATCTTAAACTTCCGTGAGATACGAGAATTCATGATCTCGTCAATGAATGATGGCGTTGGATCATCAGGATCTCCCAGTGGGAGTAAATCATGGGGATCAGCTCTAGGGGTAACGACCCTTCTTGTTGGTGGATCTTCCAGATCTATGACGGGAGGCCTGTCCCTTGACCTTCTTGAGGTCGTGTTCCGTGACTGTTGCCTCTCCGTGTCGCGCCTCAGTTTTTGGATCTCGGCCTCGTGTGTCCAGATCCTATCCTGAACGCTTTAGGAGGCTGTTCCGTGAGCCCTTCATGATCGAGAGTGCCTCTCGGGCTCAGGTTCTTTTCTAGCGTGTCTCCTCTTTGGGGGGACGTCTTCTTTCGAGGACTTAGTCTCGTCCTCGGTATAGGGTCCAGAGTAGTCACGCCTTTCAGGGATAGGACCCAAGCCTCGTATGTATTCGAGCTGTTGTTTGTGACCGCTTCCTCCAACGTCGGGGATGTAGGGCATCCAGCCTCGACGGGAAGATAATCGTGGACATCTGGTATCCAGGTTTGTAAGAACCCTAAATTTTGTAATATTTTAAAACTTT